>LOEQ01005125.1:52241-66828 GCA_001685075.1 Bramus lutescens
TTAGAGAGTAAGCCAAGAAGAGGCTAGATATAATGGGCCAGGCAGTGCTTAAATAAATAACAATTTGTGTGTTGTTATTTTGGGGTATAAGCTAGCCGTGCGGGAGCTGGGCCAGACGAAAAGCAGGCTTGCTCTCCCTTATCACTACACGTCTTAGAAAACACATCAGGAAGCAAATGAGATTTCAATCTGAGTTCTCACACAGTTTTTTGAAGCCGCCCCTGTGTTCTCCAGCAGAGGCACCATGATTTTCTGCACTTTAATCCAGAGCATTTCACAGGATTTATGACAACTCTATTAATTTCCCCAGTTCAACTTTGGGAGGTATTAACTTTATTCTTGGTCTAGAAATCATGTGTGTGTATCAATTTCCTAAGAGTTGTTCCTGGTAAAAGCTTGCATTTTGCATCTCCATCCTACAGTGACTCTGGAAGAAGCTGCGTATGATACAGCGGTGTAGGTAACATTCAGCTAGGTTGGATTACTTACATTTTTCACTGGGCATTTAGGGCCAGTTCTTGCTCTGTGGGTAACTATGGGAATTCTCCGGAGGCCTGCAGAAGTCGTGAATCTAGCGCTTTGTGTCAGTAACTGTATACCTGTTATTGATGCAGAGTATGAAAAGAGCACACTAATCACACGCTGTTCTATTTTTACACGATTGTACTGAGCTCTGGGAGAGGGAGAGATGTCCTTTCTCCCCTTGAAAGTTACTGAGAGCCAGCTATTATGTTGTAGTATAAATGCAACTTCTGAACTTTGAGAATGTGTAGTACTGAAGGTGAGCAAACTGTGTGTGTGTGTGTGTGTGTGTGTGGTACGTGTACATGCCCGCTCTAGTTGGAGCTGGGATGCCAAAACATATCTTTCTTCACATCCAGAAATGCCTGTCAGGGAAGTGACTTAGCTGGCAAGCAGAAAACTCCCATGTCATGCTTACTGCTGTCACGACAGGCTGACACAGCCACGTATCCTAGGGCGGATTGCATGCCACAGCTTTAAACAGGCATTCCACCAATAGTAACTAAAAGACTGAGTCAGTGAATCTTTCCAGGAAAAGCATGACAAAGCTATCTGAGTGGGAGGGAGAGAGAAAGGAAGGAGGGAGGGAGAAAGAAGGGAAGGAAGGCAGGCAGGAGGAAGGAAGGAAGGAAGGAAGGAAGGAAATCCAACTGCATAAATTGGCATTAGGAAACAAAATAGGCCAATCTCTCTCTCTCTCTCTCTCTCTCTCTCTCACCCTGGTCTAACACTACTCAAGGAAGCAGTTCCAAGCAGACCTCGGAACATCATTCCTTCTCCTCCTCCCAAAAGAACTTCTGTATAGAATGCTTTCAAAAGTAAAAGTGGTGACATTCGCAACACCATAAAATAAATGAGGCCCCTCAGGAATCTCAAAAACCACAGCTGCCAGTTCTTAGGGATGGAATGTTGAACAAAGCGGTCCTTGCATTCAGGTCACCGTCGGATGGAGGAGGTGAAGACGGACAGTAGGACTATAATGCGAAGGTAGAAGACATTCCTGGAGTAAGCGGTGTGCCAGGTAAGACCCGAGAGTGAAGCGGGATAGCACGTGAAGAAGCAGGGAGAAAGAGTTCAGGTAGACACGTTGGCAGGAGTGCAGGGAATGGCTGGCTGGGATGAGAACTGAGGTGGAAGACAGACAGGACCCACACCAAACGTGTTCAGAAGTTGGGACTTCATTCAGCCATGTCGGGAATAAGCTCAGAGTTGAGATTGGGAAAGATCATCCTGGCTTCATAATACAGAGAAAGACGGCAGGAAAAGAGTCAGGGCCTGGAGGGAGGGATTGGGAGAAAAACCAGGGAGAGACCAGAGGAAGTTCACCGCGGATGAGGATTGACATTGTGTCGTTCAGAGCGTGCAAGAGGGGCCATTAGCCAGCATTGGGGAGCAAGCCAAGGATAGACCTACTTCCTGGCTCAACCCTTAGCTTCTGTATTACCTCTGTTCTCTTTTATCCTTTCAAAATCTAAAACAGGTGACTTCCACTCCAGACTCAGGTTTTTCTTCGCCCTCCCCAACACACACATGAGAGAGAAGGAATATGAGAGGGTATGGTGGCACACGCCGTTAATCCAGGCATTCAGGAGGCAGAGGTAGACATGCATACCTCTGTGAGTTCGAGGCCAGCCTGAGCTACAAGAGCTAGTTCCAGGACGGGCTCCAAAGCTACAGAGAAACCCTGTCTCGAAAATCAAAAAAGAAAAAAAAAGCCATCTTCTAGCTTTAGAGGCAAATAACAATTCCAATAGAAGGCGATCTTGCCACCAGACTCTGGCAGTACCTACGCTCAGACGGACTCAATGCGCACGTGCTTGCCCTCATTGATTCCTGTTTCCTCACAGGCCTATACATGAAGGCGCCACTGACTTTCCAACTGTAAAATAGACGGACATCTCCAAGCTCAGCTTTCACAATCGCTCAGCAATATATCCTTCGAGCTAGAATACAGATGCTTCTGAATCGGAGTGCATTACAGTGATTGGAGAAGGAACTAACACCAAGATCTCCAATTGCCAAGGCAGATTTCCTCAAGTGTTGAGAGGAGGGAGCCAGTTCTCAGGATATGAGAGGAACTTTCAAAGTCTCCACAAACCTAAGTTTGCACATTTCACTTTGCTTCTTCCATGCCAACAGTAAAAACAAAATAAGTGGCTACATTACTATCCATTACTAAGAAGGGAGAGGGTGATTTTGTCCTATGCTGTTGGGACTGGCACATTTTTGAGATGCACTGATCTGGACTTTTCTTTAGGGTATTTTCTCAAAGTGGATTATACCTTGCTCTTTCAACATAGAGGTTGTTTTAGAACAGACCTGTTGAAATGAAGCTCCTGGAGAAGACAGACGTACCTTTCTAACAGGTAACAAATCACAGAAAGGCTGCAGCCTGGCTCTCCATGCCTCTTTTTTTTTTTTTTATCCCAAATGCCTCTATCACAGTGTTGGGATTGTAGACATGTAATCCCACATGCCTGGCTTTATGGTGGGGATAGAATTCAGGGCTCTGGGCATGCCACGCAAGTGCCGCGCTACCAGCAAGCTACTTTCCCAGCCTCCAGAAGTGCTGTAGAACATTTTGTACAGCATGAATGTGAACTGCTCTCATTGCTCAATAAATGCCAGTGGGCTCTGTCACCAAATGAGACATTTAAATGGTCACACAGGGCATTCTAACTCCATATAGATGATCCAAATAACAGGGCTCCGGGGCCCTTTCTAAATCAAGGTTGGGATGAAGGAAAAACTAGAAACAAAAACGCCACAGAGTTACTGTGTTAGACTGAGATGCTACAGATGATAATAATTGTGGCAGCTGCTCCCTTTCTCAAAAACTGATTTTAGTTATTAAATAAAACAAATCTCTGAAGGCTGGATTCTCATTAAGGAAATATCCTTCTGTTGAATATAAATCTCCTTTTTTTCTGGAGCTAACAAAATTCACCTTCACTAGAAAGATCACTGACTTTTTTTTCCCATTTTGTTTGTTTTATAATTTGCTTGTTCGTTTTAAAGATGGTTTCAAGTCATCCAAGCTGGCCTTGAACTCCTGATCCTCTGGCCTTCCTTCCCCAAGCACCAGCACTGTAGGTGTGGCCATCACACCAGGCTCTGTCCTAAGTATACAGGGTAGACAGACATTGTGCGCCAAGGAAGATTTTCCTTTCACTGATGCATTTGTTCTCTGCCCCTTCTTTCCTCTGGGCCATGTTTGGGTGATTTTGAATGCCAAAGGAAATACTCCCCTTAGTGAACAGTACATCTGAATTTGAGCATATCTTGATGGAATGTCAAAAGAGAAAACATTTGTTTGGAAGGATCAAGGATTCTTTGTTCCAGTGAAATTCAGGCAGATAATGTTGCCCCTTGTAAATAGAAAATAGGCAATTTATTTCGTTTAACTTATGTTAATAGGTTTCCTTGTGAATGGTATGTGGCTGAAAATGGGAACTGGTCCACAGGGAGTGTTTGCTGAAAACTTGCCAGGCCCAGAGGGTATTTCAAGAGGAAAATGATCAAATTTGACTCATTTTGAAATGAGAGGAGAGAGAGAGAGAGAGAAAGAGAGAAACACATTTCCAATTGATTAATTAAAGAAAAATGAATGAAGCCATATTCCACAATATATAGTCTCCCCAGCCCCTGTATTTTATTAGAATAGATAGGTAGAGGGCACTTGACTAGTGACATGAAGGCTTAAGAATGAAGTTTTTTTTTGTTGCAACCAGATACATGCTATGAAACCAGTTCGTTCTATCTATCTCCTTATACTCCATTAGCACCATTAATGCGGGTGAGTTTAACGCACTTTTAAATTCTTGTCAGTACCCCTGCTACTCTCCCATCAGCCACATTCTGTCCTCCATTGAGGCAGGGTTCAAGGTATTCATTCTCTCAGAAATATCCCTTTCAATATTACTTCTAGGCACTGTTGAAACAAAAAAAAATGGAAAGGCTTAGGGGTAACGTGGAATTTCCTCCTGTTGAAACCGCATTATGAAACTGAAGGATTTCCCACTTTTCACTAGGCTGGTGATGCACCCTCATGAACCTTTGCATAGGCTTGCAGAATGCCCAGTCAGGAGTGCAAGTGGCAGGGCCAGGTGCCTGTAAAGCCCAGAGCAGAACCACTTCTTTGCCATCATGTAGCTGGCGCTCGGAGAGAAAACTGGTCCAGAGCCACCAAAAGCAGAGCCCAAAACGGAAGAATAAAGCCCATACAACATACCAGAGTGTGGTTTTGTTCAACTGCGGCAAGCGGACCGTGTGAAACAATGCCTAGCATTCAGATTTCTGAGAAGTTTGGTATACTCTTTTTTTTTTTGAGGGTTTGTATTTTATTATGCCCCCGTGTAGATTTCAACACAGAAAAGATAATCTGCAGAAGCAAAGTAAACAGAGGAAACCAATTGTTAGTGGAAAACAGACATCCCTTGTCATCAAGGGCAGCGTGCAAGAAGATACAGTCAGTGTGCTTAGCATTCCAGTGTGCCTTTGGTCTGACTAATAATCCATCCTGTTTCCAACAGTTGCACCAGCAGAGTATTTACCGGTGACAATGTGGTCTTCTTTGACATCAGCTTTGAAAGACTCAACCATCTTTCGTTTCCCCTTACTGGCAAAGCTCTGATTCCTTAAAGATTATTTAGTAGCTCACATTTTGGTTATACTAGGGATTCTTCTGGGGGTGTTTTCTTTAATGAATATAATGGAATGACCTGTAATCTACACATTCATTACAGTCAGGCTTCCTTATCTATGAATGTCAAACCTGTGGAATCAACCAAACACATAGAAAATATTTGGGAAACACTTTCATTTTTCCTGAACATGCACAAACTTTTTTTTTTAAATTAGCAATACTTAAATAGAAAGTCCATCACAGGTATTAAAAGTAATCTACAAGGGGGAGAACTATGTAGGTTACATGCAAACATTATACCATCTTATGATGGACCCAAACAGAACCTGTAGCAGCAAAGTCATTCCGTAAATCGAGCTGTTCTGGGGACCAGGCACCCTGTAAAATCCACTTCATACCAATGTGATTTGTATCAGCATTCTGGTCTTGGCATCCACATTCCTTAGTGGAAACTCCTGTAAAATCCAGTAAGTTTAATGCCGAAGTTTGTGCCTTCCTGGACACCTTCTCTGACCCCCAACCACCTCCTGAAGTAAGTCAATTACAGGGGCAGCTGAAGAATGTCTTAACTAGGAGAGAGCTAGCTGACCACTGCCCCCAACATTTCTTATTCTGAATAACTCAAGTATTCGGATGACTCATCTCAGAAAGTAAAATCAGATAGGGGGAAAGCTATCTAACGCAAAGTATCAAGTGTTGAGCTTTGAAAGCTTTTTCAAAAAACTGAAAACTAAACAGAACACAGAAACAGCAGTAACAGAGTTAACTGTAGTAGGTTATATTGATAGGCTAGTATTAAACACTTAGAATGTTTGTGGAGTTTTGCTCAGCCACTAAATAAATAAATAATAAATAAAATTGCCAAGTACGATGATGCATGCCTTTAATCCCAGGACTGGGGAGGCAGAAGCAGGCTGTTGTCTGTGAGTATTGAGACCAGCCTTATCCACATAGTGAGTTCCAGGCCACCTGGGACGACACAGTGAGAGCTTGTCATTAAGAAAGAAGAAAGGGAAAGGAAAAAAGGACAAAATAAATAAAAAAATTAAAATTTTCTGTTTGTTGGAAAACAGATTAACTGGATGAAGACCATCAAATTAAGTGAAACAAGCCAGACTCAGAAAGACAAACACTGTTTTTTTTTTCTCATTTGTGGATCCTAGGTTGCCTATAGCTGCATAAGACACACACACCTGCAAACATAGCAATTGCTATGTAGTTGTGTCTGTTTCATTTTTAAAAAGTAATTTTAACATAGAAATGATGAGAGTTCAATAATAGGAAGACAATATGACTAAAAGTGGATATGAAATCTGAACAAGCATCCTTCCAATAAAGATTTAAAAGGGCCATGTATACATATGACACGGGGGTAGGAAGAAAGACTGAGATACAATGCACATAGCCAGGAGGGAGTAAGGGGAGGGTGGGGAGGTATGGTCAAAGAACATGATAAATTTGTATAAAAATGTGCTTATGAAACCCACCACCATGTACAATAAATATATATGCCAGTGAAATTTATATTTAAATTATATCAGTCTTTAAAGTTTTTATTTTTGAAATTAAAATATAATTACATCATTTTTCTTTCCTGTCTCTAACCCCTCCCATGCACCTCCTTGTTTTCTTTTTCTTTGTTCACACACACACACACACACACACACACACACACACACACTTCTTGCTAAATAAACACATACTGCTCCGTCCGTATAATGTTACCTGTATATGTATGGCTTCAGGGCTGACTGCTTGATATTGAATAACCAGTTAGGGGGCTTTTCCCTGGGAAGGCTGTTTCCCTTCTCTCAGTATTTCTTAGTTGGCCACAGTTGTCTGGCGTTGGGGCTTTTAAATTTTAATTGTATAAAGTTATATAACACAATTATCCACCTTAGCCGTTTTAAAGCATAGAGCTGGCTCAGTAGAGTGAGTGCATTCAAACTGCTATGTTTTAATGAACTTCATTTTCATTAACTGTAACTAAAGAAGTTAATACTTCTTTGCTGCATTCTATTCTATTGCATAAAAATGTGCGATTGGCCAATTTAAAATCTATACTTTAAAGGAATCAGCCAAGAGTACGTGTACCAAGACTGCTGTCCCGCGGTGTCTAAGTTTTAGCTAAAATACAATACACAGAAAAGCAAGAGTCTCCCTGTGCATTAGAGGAACAAGATGTAGTTTAAATCACATATCACCGTACTGGACAAAGTCATCAGCACTTACTTTTCTAAAAGAAGGAATACGTTTCATTCCAGCAGTGCTTATTAGTCCAGAACTACTAACTTTCGCTAGTGTTTTCTTCCTTGCATTATGTTTTGTATTCAGTATTTATGAGTGCTTACCTACAGCATTAACTAAAGAATCCCTTTCAAGAATCATCATGACCATCTTATGGCAAATTATACACATAGTCACTGCTGTTATCACTTTGTGTATGGAGGAGTTTTTTTTAAGTATAGTTTTAATATAGAAGGAGCAATTACAGTTCAGTACTAAACAGAAAGATGTAAAGAGCCATCCCTCCAAGGGAGAACCAATGGATAATAGCACGTGAAAAGATATTCAGTATTACCACCTGAAAACTCCAAACTAAGTCACAAGGAGGGGTTTGTACTGGCTTTGACTATATATATATATANATATATACATGCCAACAAAATGACAGTTCCTAGAAAGTATTGGCAAGAAAATGACAAACACAGAGCTGTCCTACTGTTGGAGGATAAAACAGTGCACTCATTAAAAAAAAATATGCTGAATTTTTTTAAAGGCAAAATAAAATTACTATAAAGCCCAGTAATTCTATTTGTGCATACCCAGGAGAAATGAAAAGATGGGCCTATAAGTACTAATAACAGCTTTCTTTATAACAGTTAAAAACAAAATAATGCAAAACAAAAAGGAGGACAATTGAAATGTCCCATGGATGAACTGAAAAATAAATGTGATGTGTCCATCAATGCAATATCAATCAGCAATAAAAAGGAAGAAAATATTGATTATGGAAAAAACACGAATGAATCTGGAAACCATGCTAGAATGAAATCAGTCAGTCACAAAGAAGCGTGCCCTGCAGGGTGTTCTGCATCCACGATCTGTCTAGACTGCCGTGTGATGTGCAGCTGTGGGAAGAAAGAACGCTGACTAATGCACGTCTAGCACTGAGGCCAAGGGAGGGATTTGGAGATGATGGCCAAACAATATGGTTTCTCTCTGAGGTGATGGAAAGTGTTCTAAGATTGGTTGTGATTATGACTATGCAACTTTATAAATACGGTTAAGGCCACTATGTTGTAGGTGTCCACTTGTGTGCATAAATAAATTGTCTGCATCTTAATATGACTCGTTTCTCAACAAACCTACTAAAAATATGTGCGATCAAATAAGACTCAGCCTACCAATACCAAGAAATAAATTTGTTTTCCAACCGTGAAGTAAGTTTCTATCATTTAAGGAATGGGGGAAGCCATGTAGGTGGCAGCTTTGGCAACAAAGTATGTTCTAATCGCAGAAGATGCGACACACCTCCATCCAATCACATGTTATAGAGGAAAACATTCTCACTGGATGTACACAGCACTTCCCAAGAAGCTGATCTCATTGCCTAAAGTTCAGACATAGCAACTGCAAGACATGTCTCTACAGAGCACGTGTGGTCTCTAAGCTACATGCAAATGCTTTCTGGTAAAATAAAATAATGATACTCTGTGCCCACTTCAGGAGGAAAAATAATAGGTTAAAGGCAATAGATAAAATTGTCTCAATCTTAAGAGTTTTTTCACTATAAAGTTATCTTCACTTCTTTTGTCCTCCTAATTTTTTTTGAATACGCAGGCGGTGGTGGCGCACGCCTTTAATCCCAGCATGCGGGAGACAGAGGCTGGAGGATCTCTGTGAGTTTGAGGCTAGCCTGGTCTACAAGAGCTAGTTCTAGGACAGTCTCCAAAGCTACAGAGAAACCCTGTCTTGAAAAACAAAACAAAACAAAAAGAGTATAAAAGTAGGCACCGTTGTTAGGTAACATCCAAGAACTTCGTGGGTATTAGTTTGAACCCTCACAATAGTCAGTGAAGAAGGTATCTATCATTCCCATTTTGTGGCTAAAGAAACTGACGCCCAGAGAGATCAAAGTAGCTTGTCTAAGGTCGCTGAGGTGGGAAGAGTTCACTCTGGGTTCTAAGTTCATTCTGTCCTCAGCACACACTGCTTCCCTGACAACTGTGTGCACTGTGTGCAGCATCTATTTCTACAAGGTGGCATTTCCCTCCTCCCTTTTTGCTCATCAATATTTATTGGTGCCATTTTTAATGTTCTCTACATATGACTTTTGTCATTAAAGATAACTATTAAAATACATGCTATCAAGTAAGATGAGCAAAGAGTCACAAAATTACAGAAGACATGGTCCCGGGGGAGACCTTAATGCAGTTGGGGGGGACAGGGCTACAGTGTGTGCTGGTGATGTGCAAGTAGCTATTCCAGGGAGAAGATCCTTGCTTTCAGTTGGAGCCGGTAAGAACAACTTTATGCAAGGTCTAAAGGCTAAACTGGCTCTTGGAGGAGTCAGAGAGCCTCAGGGGGGCTGTGCAAGAAGTTGTGTCAAGAGACAAAACACACCACGAGGAAGGATGAAGTGCTGAGAGTACTAAAACATCGAAAGAGGAAACTGTCAGGGAAGCAGTGGGCTCAGAGGTGGCACAGTGGCTCGTGAACTCTGTCAAAGGTCTTGGTTGCCTTACCAAGAACTCATTCTTCAGGCAATGCAAAGAAGAGATGAGGCAAAGACACAGCATTCTCCTGAGGTCTCAATGAGGGAACAGATGGTGTTCCAGTAACTATGATACAGATAGAAACCCATGCCTCTAGGAGCTAGGAACTCTGCTAGAGCAGAGGTCTGGGCAAGCCAGGATGGCTTCCTGGAAGAGGGAATAGCTGAACTAAATGGCAACACTGGGACCCAAGCACTAGAAACCAGAGGACAATTCTAGAAAAACTGTAACATGGTAGCTCTCAACTCTGACTCCACAGTGGAACCACCTCGAGAAGACATCAATTTCCGAGCGTCATTTTGAACCAGTTAATTGGAGATCGCTTATGATTTGAGGCCCGAGTGTTGCCCCCAAATGGTGTGATGAGTCTGAATGGGTCAGTGATTCTTCTCAGACTGTGAGCTCTGGACCTAAGGCAGTTATGATAGTTAGTTTAAATCAACAACTTGATGCAACCTGGAGTTGTTATCTGGTAAGAGAGCCTCAACAAGGGACTGTGTAGGACAGGTTGTCTTGTGGACACATCTGTAGGGATTATCTTGACTGCCACAATTGTTACAAGAAGACCCACCCTAATTGTGGGTGGCATCTTGGTGGCTGCCCAGATAAAAAGGCATGAAAGAGTAGCCTTTTGCTTTTTTCTTGCTTGGCTTCCATTCTTGTGGCCCCGTTCAACCACACTATTACCGACACTTCCGATTCCTTTGCTGGTATCGGAATCAGCTTCATCATGTTTACAGATGCACTGAAGACCACTGGCTCTCCAGGAATATGCAGATTGGGACGACTGAAACACCCAGCCTCATGGTCTGGCTAGCTGCTGGCTTCTTGGCCTCTCAAGTATGAGATGGCCATCTTTGGACTACTTGGATCCTATTGTATAAGCCAATCTAATAAATCCTGTTTTAATGCATATTCATTCTGGTGGTATTTCTGCTACAGAATCCTGACTGACACATGATGTCTCATTTTAGGATCACCCTGCCCTCTTAAGGTTCCTGTGGTACCCCACCACAGACCTCCATGACAGGATACATCCTGATCTTACTGTATCAAGTGCACAGGGTCATCCATTCCCAAGGCACCTGGAGACCTGTGTGGATTGCAAGTCTTGAGGAGACTATCCCATTGATAATTAAGGTGAGAAACATTTGCTTTTTCTTAGAGGAAAACAGAAGGCTTTTTACATTTTAAACAATGTTTTCTAAGCCAGAAATGACCTGAAGCACCGGCTAACTTGAAGTTTCTGAAATTCACAGATAAGAATCTTGGCCTCTCACAGCATCCTACCCTGAATCATGAGCCTGTGACCTCTAGGTTTTCAAATGCTGAACCGTTTCGCTTTCATCGTAAAAATCTTTCCACAACATCCCGTTCCGTGGGACTGACTGGTCTGTTGTAGCTGGGCCAGATCGCTGTCCCTACCCTGTCACCTGGCAACTGGAGTTCCAGGGTCAGTCCTGGTCACATGGCTGGGTGTGGGAGGTGGTCAGGATGGTGAAGGACTTGGGGAGCAGGCCCGTCAGAAGCACTGGGATACCTTTCGCGGGCTCAGGTATCCAATAGACACCACGAGAACCCTATCCTCTCTGCTCTTCACATGGCACAATTAGGGCTAGCAAGGCAGTACTGGAAGAAAGCAAGCTTCAGGGCCAGGTGGTAGCGCTGCACACCTTTAATCCCAGCCCCTGGGAGGCAGAGATGGGCAGACATTTCTGAGTTCAAGGCCAGTCTGGTCTACAGAGCTGGTTCCAAGATGGGCACCAAAGCTATAGAGAAACCGTGTCTTGAAAAATCACACACACACAAAAAAAAAAAAAAGAAAGAAAAAAGAAAAAAAAGGAGAAAGAAAAAGAAAGCTTCAACTAGACAGCCAGGTGTAGCTTCCTCCCAAGGCGCTGGGTGGGCAAAATGCCTCTCTGATAACACAACATTGCCTCTGCTTCCTTTTTCACTCAGGGGCTCCCATCTGCTATCTCCCCTATGAAAGGGACAGTTTCTGTCATTGAAACCTCATCAGGCACCCCTTCTCCCTCCCTGACTTTCTATCTGTAAGGTCACATTTCCCATGGTGACTTTCGGTGGGACTCCAAACTCCTTGTTTTTCAGGACTCACAGGGCCCTGCCCCTGGCTCACAATGCATTTAATAGTGAATGACTCAGGTAACCACCCAAACAAGACCTTTCCCCTGCTCAGAATTATTGGCTCATGTGGAAGTCCGAATGCTGGAGAGAAAAGTGAGAAGGCAGCACTATGCCTCCTCAAAATGTCCCCACCAGGGTTATTCTACCGTCACCGTCACCCTCCATATCCCAATTGTGGATTAAGCTCCACAAACCAGACTTCTAATTTTTGGATGACAGTGACCTTATCTTCTTCATTTAAGAATCCTTAGGCCCTGGTAGTACAATGTTCGGTATATATGAAGCCTCAATAACTGCTCATTGAGTGAAGTTGTCATATTGGAAAAAATGCCATTTCTGTGATAGCCAGATTTCAATGACTTTGTCTATACCTTACTTTTACCCAAAGTCACGGACATAAACATTTCCTTATTTCTTTTATACATGATGCAAGAAGTCAGGAGTTTGACTTGCCCCTTGGATGGACTTTTCTTACTATATCCTAGGTCTTTTGCAGATAGGCATTGCTCAGCCTTCTTTCCCACATTTATGACTGACCAGTAGTCAACATAGGAACAATCCTTCCAGGTCTCTGTGAGTTGGGTTTGGATGTTATGGTAGATGCAGAGTTTGCCCAAAGACTAGTGACCCAACACTCTGCTCCTAGAGGTGGTGTTCACTTCCCAGTGAAATCCAGGGTGCTCTAAACAGGCTGAGTTTCTCAGGGAAGTCTGGGAAGTTGTATAACCAATGATAAAATTTAAAATTAGGCAGTTGTGATCAAAGAAATTGAATCTCACGCTGCAGGGCAGAAACCAATCACCTCTAGTGGTAAGGGAGGAATTCTCTTTGGCTTTACGCTGTTTCTGGATTAACTTTACGGGTTCTTTAATTTACTTTAATAGGAAAATGGTCACACAAGGATCAGAGACAAAGGAGACTTGTGGAGGCAGCAGCCTTAACGGCAAGCCTACAAACTCAAGTTCTCTGTTCTTACTATTGAGTTTTCATGTGTGCAAAGAGAGGACAGCTCTTGCTGTTCTTACTGTCAATGGCTACCACCAGTTGAGGACATTCTAGAGGTGATACTGAACCCTGACACCAAGCCTAGAGCAGCCATCCCACCATGTCACTGAAAATGCGATGGAAGCCTAAAGACACTCGCTCTTTGGAGAGCTGCCTTTTATTCTAACTAATAGAAATGAGAAGCCTGCCTCGAGATCTTGCCCATAAGTGCCCAGAGTATTCAAATTGGCCTTAGCTACACATTAGACACTTGGCAACTCATAGTCCAGAATATTAAATTTCCCTCAGCTGACCCCGGCTCTCATTTTTGCAAGCACTTAACACACCCTTCAAAAGCCCAAGAACTATAAATTGTCTAGCTCAGGTTTTTGTTTTAGTTACTTGGGTTAAATGACAAAATTTTAGCTTGCTGTTGTTGTAACTGCCATTTTTCTGAAGCCGAAGGGCCACACTCTGATACACATTTACTGCTTTTATTTTTATTATTTTCTCAGATAGAAGAATCCTTTGCTGGCAGTTCTAGTTTGTTGGCTTTGTGTATCATCAAGTCTCACCTCCCAAAGGATTAGTTGGTCTATGTATTTGAAAAAAAAATGTCTAAGTGACATTTGGGCACGAGAAAGCCTGTCACATGGACAGGGAATTACAGGCAAGCAGGTATTTTTTCTCCTGTTTCTTTAAATTTTTTTGGCTTGTTTTGTTTTGGGTAGAAAAAGCACCCTTCATTTTACAAGAATATGTGAGTTCCAAGGATCTCCTGTTCCTGGAAATGTCTGGGCAGAAGCTGGACAGTCACTTGGAAAGGAAAATGTAGGCACTGGTGAACAACATCAGTATTTCCCAACCAGGGGTAAATATAGAGTCCTGGAGGGAGAGAACAATTTCTTCATTTATATGAAATCACTCAGAAAATGAGAAACCTGCTCTTTTTTTTTTTTTGGCTTTGTGTTCTTTGGGTTAGAGGAAAGAAAAAGCCCTCAGAGATAAGATACTTAATATCTTGTAGATGCTGGCTAGTTGTTTCTCTTTTCCTTTATTTTTCTGTTTTTTTTTTTTGAGACAGGATTTCTCTGTGTATCTCTGCCTGTCCTGCTCTTGTAGACCAGGCTGCCCTCAAACTCACAGAGATCTGCCTGCTTCTGCCTCCCAAGTGATGGGATTAAAGGTGTGCACCATCACTGCCTGGCATTCTCTTTTTCTTAAGATATGACAGTGAGGGCCTTGGTGTAATGGTCTGTCCTGTCTCTTTAAGAGACAAGCCATGCCCACTCCCCCACTCCCCTCTGCTGAGACAAGCTGATCTTCAGTTTCCAGCCTGAGTTCCTTCCTTTTCTGTCTCAAGAGGCAGCTTCTGCCTCTCTCTACTTCTCCCCTTCTGTTTCTCTCTCTCTCTCCCTCCCTCCCCCTCTCTGTGCCCCTCTCTCTGCTCTGCTCCTTCTTCCCCTTCCCTTCCATAACCCACTAAATAAATATCCAACTTCACTCTGCATGG
>LOEQ01005125.1:75876-95991 GCA_001685075.1 Bramus lutescens
AAAAAAGAAGGAAGGAAGAAATGGGTTTCTAAGAGACAACCAAATAACACAATATAATAAGATAAAACAAGGCAACCCAAAAGGAAAAGATCCCCAAAAGCAGGTACAAGAACAAAGACCCATTTATTTAGACTCTCAGGAGCCCCATAAAAACACTAAGCTGAAAGCTATAGCAAATGCACAGAGGCCTTGCTGCCTGCTGCTTCAGTCTCTGTGAGCTCCTGTGAGCCTTGCTCAGTTGTTCCAGAGGGCAGTGGTCTCCTCGCCCTCTGGCTCTGACGTCATTAAGAATTCACAGTCTTAACAAAAGCAAATCACCTCTGGGTGATGGTGGGTGACAAGGCCTCACAAACAAGTTACTTCACAGATCCTGTTGAGGCCAGAACTATATTATTCTACACATCTCAAAGGACAAGAGCCACTGAGAAGGCAGATCAAGTCCCAGCATCACACAGCTGGTAAACTGTACTGCTTCAGTGGGATTAGGGATGGTGGAGCAGTCTGCCCTCAGGGACCAGCTGAAGGGGCCCTGGCACAGGCCGTCCACTGCACAACTTCGAGCTCTCACAGTCTGTACTGCCCTTGGCCTCTCAAAGTCACAGTGCTGATTTAAGGAGTCAAAGTTATCACATCATATTTGACCTGCCTTTTGGGTTCTCTTACAAAACAGAAAACTTACAAGTAAATAGGCTGTTTAGGTTAACTAATTCTGGCACTTAGGCAGAAGGAAAGTGCTGTCAGATGGAAGCTTTCATGCTACACTCAGATGCTGAGTGAGTAAACAGAAGACATTTTTCTTCAGTTTTCTGCCCTAAGCCAGTGGTAGGTTGGCTAGCAATCAGCGCCAAATTAACAGAAAATTCTCTGAATGGGAAAACTGCTTTTTTTTTTGAGTAGTTAAGGTTTTCTGTTTTTTCATTTTCTCATTACTTTTACCCCAGCAATAAAAACAAACAAACAAACTAAAAACCAACCCCACAAAAAACCTTCTCTGAAACCCAATGTGCTGCAGACTTCTGAGAGCCCTCATTGCTCTGCCCTTCCAACCAGTGGAGGGCAGCGAGTTGAGGTCTTCTCTAATAAGCTGGCTTCCCTTTGGTCCGGCAGCTGAGTCCCTGAGAAGCTGATCTCCATCAATGGACACTTTAGACACTGCCTGATGAGCCCAGAGCCAACACAAAGCCTTATGGTGGTCACCAGAGTGTCAGCGCAGAAAGACAGATCTTTGTTGCACAAATGACCCCCCAAATCAGAATAATTCTGTTAGAGCCAAAACATACTTAGCCAAATTTGTACCTTGATGACATATGAACAGGGATGTCATGCTGCTCACCCTCAGTCCTCAATCTTCCAGGATTCTTGGCTTAAGTAATTTAAAAAGAAGTCTAGAATCTAAAGAGCGCCCTAACCGAGATGCTCAAGGTGGTGAAAATTCTGTGTGGTTGGATCCTGGGAAGACTGGTGCATTTCTGTTTAAAGACGGGCTCTCACTTAGGAAATGTTCAAGAAGAGACTCCAGCAGGCATTTGGCATTTCCCTGCAGAGAGCACACAAGCATTTCTTCAGAAGACTGACACCCTCTCACTTTCTAAAGCAAGACAAGGTGGGCTTGTTTTCTAAGGCTCAGTATGCACAGCAACGTTAAAAGTGTTAAGAACTAGCTAACTGTCCAAATCATGGAAAACTTGAAAATGACAAAAAATAAGAGTGAGAGGATGAGACACAGTTGAAGTGAGATTTGGGTCAAATCATTCTGTGTAGCTTTTGGTGAATGTCGGTGTTTGGAATAGAAACATTTTGCTAAAGCTCTTTTTTACCCACAAACTCTTGCATTGAATGGACTGACCCCCTAAAGCCTTCTCGAGTCACTCATTCCTTACAATGCAATATGCTCCAGGGTGAGGAGCTAGAGACAACAGGTG
Source organism: Bramus lutescens (assembly GCA_001685075.1). Classification (NCBI taxonomy): domain Eukaryota; kingdom Metazoa; phylum Chordata; class Mammalia; order Rodentia; family Cricetidae; genus Bramus; species Bramus lutescens. The sequence goes on from LOEQ01005125.1 coordinate 77,799, forward strand.
GAGCTCGAAGGCACAAAGAAACTCTGCTTTGCTGCGTTCTGTTGCTTAGAAACAAGTCTCAAGCACCGTGCAGTTACACAGGGAAGTCAGGGTCTTTCAAACCTGCAGAAGTTTATGAGGCTCCTTGCTGTGCTGCTTCTAGTGTGTATGTAGGAGCACTCACTGAGGATGCTTCACAGATGATGATGCTCTACTGATGGTGAGTGGTGATGTTGGGATGAGGCCCAGCCCTGGCTTTACCTCCCTCCATGACCCTGGTCATGCCCTTAGCCTCCTGGGCTTTGATTACAGTGTGTGTGTGTGTGTGTGTGTGTGTGTGTACACTCAAAAACATGCATGCATACATATAAACATACATTCATATCCATCCAATCATCTATATCTATCTATCTATCTATCTATCTATCTATCTATCTATCTATCTAAATGAAGGCTTCAGCTATGAACACTCCTCTTTGCCTGGATAGAGGTAATAAGCAACCTCCCAACTGGTTTTCCAGCTTCTTCTTAGCCTACTTGATGTCCAAAGGGACTCCTCCTGATGGCACCAGATCCTGCTGATTGATGGCTCTGTAGAAACAGGAAGCTTCCTTCTACTACACCTTCCCTTGATTCCGCTTCCACCTTTGACCCCTCATCGCCCTCCCATGACTTTGGATTGATCCCACCATATGCTCTTTGTGAAGAAGTTCAAAAAGAAGAAAAATTGTGGGAATGTGGAATGGGTGAAGATTCCCTTACCCTGGGGTTTGGCTGAAGCTTCCAAGAATCAAGCTAAGAATCAAGAATTCCAGCACAATTTGTATTTTCTTATTTAAGGCCCTCCCCTTTCCTAGGTTATAAACCTACAGTCTTCTAGCTATTTCACTAGAATCTTCATTCACAAAGACATATCCTGAACCCCTTGTACAAATCTAGTAGCTACTGCTGTTGACAGTCTCTGTGATCCTCTATCTACAGGGTTTGTCATTTTGCCTTGATGAGGAGATTAGGTGTAGAAGAATATTCCTTTTGTGTTATAGTAAGCAAAGTTGCAAAATATGTTTCCAAACTGTTTCTTTGGAAATCTTTAAATCATGCAATCTCATCAGAGGGTTTTTTTTTTTAACTCTGCAAAAAGGGAGAGGGGTGGGTAGATTATTAGAACAGGTAGTACCTAAGATCCTTTTATTCTTTAAGATTCTCAGGTAAATGTTCTGAGTTTAAAAGAACCATGCAAACCCAAACATAAATATTAGATATTTTACTTGAACCCAGCTTATTTCTTCTAGTGAATTCTAAGCTCTTTCATAGTGCATACAAGCAAAAATAGGTTTCATCAATTTTACTACACTTTATTTTATTTTTTAATTTGGCATGTACAGGTATTTTGCCTGCCTGTCTGTTTATGTCCCACTTGACTGTCGGGTGCTCATGGAGGGCAGAGAAGAACTTCAGATCTTCTGGAACTGGAGGTACAGATAGTTATGAACTGCCTCATGAGTGCTGCGAACTGAACCTGTTATGCCCAGATCTGTGAAGTTTCCCAGAAACCAACAAGGAGACCAAGTCCCATATGTAAAAGCAAAGAGCCTTTATTTTATGCTTATTTGCAAACTTGGTCTCTCTGCATGTCCAGTGTATTGGAATAAATGAAGATCCCCAAGCTCGGGGGTTTTTATAGTAGTAAAGGTAGGGGTGAGGGGTTTCTAAGGTTCAGGAACCCTGATTGGCTGACATTTGTCTAGGNNNTGATTGGCTGACATTTGTCTAGGGGTGTCCTGGTGAGTGTGTGCTGGCAGGTGAGCCTATCTATAATGGTTGGAAAGTTAGGCATTTCCTTTGGATGGTCTCTTCTTGGGTGGTGCTCAGGCAATCTTAGTTTGTGGTCCTTCCTGCAACCAGGTATTGCTTCAGGGTAAACTACTGAGACTCAGGCCTCCATTAAGCTCATCATGGCTGAGTCCTACTCTGGCAGGTGATAATGCTTGGAAGTGAAGAACTTCCTTTGGGTGGTCTGTTTCTATTTAGCTTATCGTGGCTGGTGCCTACATTGGCTGGCTGCTACATTTCCTCCTTCATAAGCACAGATGATTTCTTCCCCTCTCTATAGCATAGTTCTAATAAGCTAATAGAGCAATGAGCAATGACTACTTACTGTTTGGGTCACAAGCTCAAGGTTTTATATTTATTTTAGTTGCCATTTAAATATGAACTAAAAGATGTTTCTCATCAGGCCAAAGGCATCTCTGCCCAAACCATACATGGTTCTCTGGACAGCAGAAAAATATACATGCTTCTAAGCAAAATCTGTAGCTTTTGCCAGGACTCAAAGGTATGAGTCTATTCCTTCTGTTTACAGATACCCATTATCTGCTCTTTTTCTACAATATGAGTTTCAATAATGTATTATTTTTCTTTAAGTGCATAAATTATAACTTCTGTTCCTAGTTTAAACTTATCTCAATAGGCTTCCACTTGGCTGGCAGATACTTCTAAGCATCATTTGCTGACTATAACCTGCTCTAAATGGCGGCGAGCCTTGAACTTCCTGAAAACTGATGTGGACTAGTCCAGCCCATATGAATGTACCCTGTTCCTTCAATGGAGTCTGGTGAGTGCCCCATTGCCTAAATTCCCTCCTTACCTTTGGCTAGCCTTTCAACCTGTCTGGGCCTTCATAACAATGCACCAATGTCTGCTTGAAGTAGCTGCGGAAAGGAACATGTCGTCCCATGCTCCCTGCTCAAAATAGGTTGAAAGGCTGAGACAAGAGGGAGCTCCCTGGCATGGGGGACAAGATAACTACTATAGTGCTCATTGATATACCAGAAAAATAGGCCAGAGTTGTCAATAAATAGATTTGTTAACTTAAGTTGTTCTTAGGTCCCAATGATACCTCCTTAAAACCATGGGCAAACAGGACCCAAGATTGGGTCCTGTCAGTGTTTGGGAAGGAGGAAATGTAGGAGCCAACCATGATAAGCTAAATAGAAATAGACCACCCAAAGGAAGTTCTTTATTTCCAACCATTATCACCTGCCAGAGTAGGACTCAGCCATCATTAAGTTTAATGGAGGCCTGAGTCTCAGTAGTTTACCCTGAAACAAAATCTGGTTGCAGGAAGAACCACAAAATGAGATTACCTGAGTACCACCCAAGAAGAGACCATTCAAAGGAAATGCCTAACTTTCCAACCATTATAGATAGAATCGCCTGCCAGCACACACTCACCAGGACACCCCTAGACAAATGTCAGCCAATCAGGGTTCCTGAACCTTAGAAACCCCTCACCCCCACCTTTACTACTATAAAAATCCAACTCTAACTGAGCTCGGGGCTCTCCAACTATTCCAATACGTTGGGCATGCAGAGACCGAGTTTGCCAACTTGCATAAACTAAACACTTTGCTTTCACATATGAGATTTGGTCTCCTTGTTGTTTTGGGGGGACTTTGCGGATCTGGGCATAATGAGAGCAGTCACAAAACCTTTCAGTTTTGAGGAAAGCCAGGAGCTCTCTTCCTAAAAGCGTACTAGCGTCACTACGCGAGGTTAGGGGTGCAGCTGTCTGTGGAGGGAAGCATATGCTTACTCTGGGTTCAAGTTCCAGTATCACCCCTGCCCCACCCCCAAATAAATCCAGTGTGAAATAAAGAATTAATTCACAAAAAATCAGAAGGGTGTTTTACATGCTTTGTCAAAAAAAAAAAACCCAAAACTATTTTTTTCTCTAAAAAGCACAGCCAGCAACATCAGAGTCTGATGATTTCCTTCCTTGAAGAAGATATTACTGAGTGAGAGGAAGCTCAAAATGAGATACAAGCAAAATGTCCAGCTCCTCATTGGACCTTTTGCACCCATGCCCTAGGCTGGTATAGTCAGTGAAGCTTTTCTGCCCACTTCTCTCCCTTCATAGCCCTCACCCACTCATGTACACGTCTCTGTGCAAAACAAAGATTATAGCATACTCCTATTTCTGGATTTTATCTTCTTCTTTGACATCCACTGAGACCCTGTGATGCTAGATCCTCAGGTTACTGGCCCAAGGTTTCTGGGAGTTTGTTCATGGGCCTGATGCCCCCTCTAAGAGTCAGGCTCTTGTTTGTTTAGAATCTGAATCCCAGCTGCCTTTTCTCAAGCCCTTGTTGGTAAACAAGTCACCATCTGAACCTCTCCTAAACTGATGAAGAGGTTTGGGCAGAAAGATTAAAAACTGAAGCCTTGATTCAAGCGTTTTGGTTTGATGAGAGGGTTGTAGATGGTTTGGGATAAGAATGTGCTTTAAAAGTTGAATGACTCATACAAACAAAAGCTTTGGGCATTTCATTTGAGGTAAACCCAAGGTTTGAAAGGAAAGATAATACCTAAATTTGCTTAATTGTAACACCCAAATCGTCTTTATACAGGTTTCTCTAGTTTCCTTAATTTGTCTGGCCAGCAGGCCCATATCCTTTCTTAAATAATAAATAATAAAGCTCACCCTTTCTTAAATCTTTCAGTGAGAGCAGCAAGGAACTTAAAAACAAAATAAAAACAAACCTCCAGTTCAGAGAAGCAGATTGCTATAAATTTTATGGGACAGAAATTATATAGACTGGTGTAGGAGGTTCTTCTGTTCATGTATTGCTTTCAATGGTTAAATGAATGAAGAAACTGCTTTGGGCCTGATAGGGCAGAACTTAGGTAGGCGGAGAAGACAGAACTGAATGCTGGGAAGAAAGGCAGAGTGAGAGACGCCAGGGATCTTCTGCCTGGGACAGACGCTGATTAGAATCTTGCCAGTAAGCCACAGTCACGTTGTGATACACAGATTAATAGAAATGGGTTAAATTAAGATGTAAGAATTAGCCAATAAGAAATTAGAGCTAATGGGCCAAGCAGAAATGTTTTAATGAATACAGTTTCTGTGTGGTTATTTCGGGTGTAAACTAGCCGGGCGGCCGGGACAAACAAGGGACCACCCTCCTCATGCAACAACAGACTTCTCAGAACTCCTTCAGACTCATCAAGCTTATTTCTAAGGATACAGTCCACAGATCTATTTTGCCATCATGAAATAATAATACAATATTTATCCAATACAATATTATCCACCACATTGCTTTTACAATGATATATAAAGGTTAAAACAATCCAAGTGTCCCATTAACTAGAGATGCTTAAAGAAATTATGCTACATTAGCTGTAGCTCAGAGAGAATAAAGAACTTCTATGTGTCAGTAAGAAATAACATCCAAGATACAGGATGGAAAGGCAGATAATAAAATTTTATACCATGCTATTGTTTGTGTATAAGAGGAAAAAAAACCCTCAGAATTATAAAAAAGATTAGGTATATTCTTCTTTTTATATTCACTAAATTACTCTAAAGACATATGAGAAATGGCTAAACTACAGACTCTCAACTTTAAAAACACTTAGTGAAGTCAGGCAGTGGTGGCGCACGCCTTTAGTCCCAGCATCTGGTAGGCAGAAGCAGGCGGATCTCTGTGAGTTCAAGGCCAGCCTGGTCTACAAGTTTCAGTTTCAGTACAGCTAGGACTGCTGCACAGAGAAACCTTGTTTCAAAACAGAACAAAACAAAACAAAACAAAACACAAAACAAACAACGAAAAAACCAAAATCAAAACACTTATTGAATTTGTTTCTACATTACCTCTTTATTTCTCCTAAGAAATTGCTCTTTCATCCTGAGTTGGTTTCTCCTGAGTTCTGCTTTAAATTGCCAGTGAAGACTTTCCTTATTTTAAACAGCAAAGAGAAGCCTCTAGTTGGTGCTTGGTTAATGGACCACTCTGACCAACAAGTTCTGTTTTTCTAGAGATCAGGAACTGAACCTAGTACAACCCTGAGCTTAGTTGCTGTTGGCTCAAGCGCTACTTCAATCACTTAGCCCTGCTGATAGAGGCACTGCACACACCCACCTAGATGGCAATACCCCAGCCAGCCATGGTGGGGACTCCACCACCACCCACGGACTTGTGAACAGGGTGCAACTGCCAAGACATTAGGAGTTTTACTGAATAAAGTAGTTGTAGTTTTCTGGCAGTATTGTCTCATTTTCCTTCAACTTAAAATGAAAATCTAAGAAGGCAAAGATGAATCAACAATAGAAAAACAAACAAACAAACAAACCAAAACAAAAATGGCAACTTTGACCACAGGCCTCTCTTCAAAGACCTATGTTCTGTCTTGACGCCTTAGTTTCACATTCATTAACAAGAACAAAGGCAGCGTTGGTCGCAGGCTGTCTCCAAACAGACAGTCTTGATGCTTTTCCTTTCACACTCATCAATAAGCTGGGAACACCAGCAAGCTTGTCAAACTCAGGATCCCTGAAGTTTGTTCTTCTTGCTGTAATGGCGGGTTTAAGGGATGCAAAAACATGAACAAAATGAACCGCCCTTTCGGAGTGAGAAGGATGAGAGCTGCCCATCTCTACTCTCATTAGGGGGAGTTGCACCTTCTCTTGCAAGGTTCTCTCGCTAACAAAGCCTTGTCCTTAGTTGGACCCTTCCTGTCCTGGCGGCCTTAGAAGGAGAACCCAAGTAGTCTCTTGGGGAGAGAAAGAAAGGAATGGCTTCTCTGGAGACAAGAACTCAACCTTGAAATTCAAAACTTGATTGTGCTTCTAATTTTCCTTTTGGGTCTTTGATAACAATGGAAAGAGGGAGTGCCTTCCCCTTTCTGCCCAACCTATCTCTGGTTTTTCTTTCTCATCTAAGCCTCCTTATTTGGTGCTTTTATCTGCTTTTTATTTTTTATTTCAGAACTTCTTGAGTATCTCTCTTTTATTCCTTAGTACATGAATAGTTCTTTAGGATATTTAACTTTTTCAGAACTGCAAGAACTAAATTCAGTTTTTACCATATGTGGCTTTCTGGTCTGAAATGGTTTACATATAGGAAAGGAAGGTGGTTTTGCTGTGTAAATCTACCGAGTGACTCCATATACTCCCTTGACCTGAGCAAATCAGTTTGAAGAGCATACCTTTTGATTGGTCATAGATATATGACTACTCTTGGCCTAGAAAACAAGTTCTGGGCAATTTTGATAGCCCTAAACCTTGACATAAAACTCATAATTCTTACACTTAATGAGTATAATGGCTAAACTTGGTGCCCTGAAATGCTTCGTGTGTTTCCTCATCTACTGGCAATAATACAGCATCGCAGTTGCCAGACCAAATACCTGATGGATGATAGCATCCCCGAGCTCTATAAATACGGTGTGCTCTCACACCTGGAATGCACAACTTGGAAAAGATGGTGTTTAAACTCTGGTTGCCTCCCCTACACAACGTGACCTCTTTACAGTCTTGTTTACATGAGTCCCAAAACAAAGACTACCTGTGTCCCATCGCTGATCCCTGATGGATGAACACAAGTGGCTTTTGCAATATGCTTCCCCTACATCCTTAAACCCTGGATAGGAAGCATCTATCGTCGGACATGTGGCCAGATGCATGATGGCTCTCCAGTAGTCAAGAGGTGATAAGGCTCAGTTCATTGGAGAAACTAGCTCAAGGGAATAGATCACCAGGCCTTGGAAAAGGGTTCTGCTATGGTCAATGCTGGCATGAAAATATATACTTTTCCATACATCCTAATAATTTAGAGAAAGGTAAAGCATGCTTCAAATGTCGTAACGTAACTGTTGGAAACAGACGTTGGTTCAGACTTAAGTGTTGAGGAGAAAAGAGGCCAAGATATTTGGTATTCAATCATCAGGCAAGTGTGTGGAGAGCACAGATTGTAACCAGGACCTCAAGGTTCTCAGGGCTTCTCAGCTGTCTCCTAGAGATCTGCCAAAAGGAACCAGATGGTGGGTGGGCTGGCTGTGGCTTACACTACTACAGAGAATCACACTTTACAAACTGTAACCAGCTGAAAATGGAGGGCATTATTATTGTAGGTAATTGTCTTGAACAATCGGATCACCCCCACTCAGAAGGAAAATTAGAAATTGCTTGCTCCGTTTTCTCTACATCTGAATTAACAAGAAAACATATCAAAGTAAAAACCCGAGATAATCTAAGGACATCAAGTCTTCGTCCTCCGCTTCAAAATAACCTGACCAACTCTCTTGGGAAGCAGCAACATTTCTCTTGCCAGCTCTGCTCCTCCTGCCAGTGCCAACTCTGATGAGCAGTAGAGACAAAAATACTGGAGAAAAGAAAGAGCGGGGAGTGCGTGAGCTCATCCTCCCGTAGGCCTCAGATGGCATGAATAAAACTCTTGTGTATGACACATTTATTAAAACACCACTCAATTAAAAACCCAGCAATGACCTGCTCTCCTGAGAGAGTCACCTCCAGCCAGGTACTCCCGCCATTGGGTAATCTGTTCTCTGATAATGGCTACATGGGGATTCTCTTGGTTCTGCTCAAGTGGCCATGGTGGAAAGGGTCAGATCATGACTGTATCACTCACTGGCTTTCATTTCTGCCTCTCAAAGTCCTTTACAGATATCAAGTCTCTGCTCTCTTCTCTCTCTTCTTCAGCCAGGAAATCTGAACCACATCCCTTCAGCCTAAACCAGGTTAAGTATCTCCTCTCATCCCCACGTTCGTTCTCCTAATCCTTGGGTCTGGCTTTGCTAGCCCATGAGAAGCACCAAACCAGTGGATAAAATGGATCCTTGCCATGGCAACAAGCAAGCAGAACACAAGCTTGTGTTTCCTATGGATTCACTTAGGTCAAACACATAGCAAAATTATTTACCGTTTCGTGGCTTGCATGAGGCTGATCACAGATATAGAACCAGGCAGAGAGTTTTATATGTAAAGAAATGGAGGCTCAGATCCAGAAACTGGGCTATAGACCTAGGTTGTGTGACACCAAAAGCCAGAACTCTGATCTCTATTATTGTGCATAGGACCATCCATCAGTGCAAAGCTGGTGTCCTAGAATGCTTTGGGAGAATGTGGGAGACAGCGACAGGTTCTGGGTGCAGTTGGCATGTGTGCCAGATAGTTGCCTCGTCAACTTCGATAATCTCTCTGTAGTTCTGCTTCTGATTGTGTGTGTGTGTGTGTGTGTGTGTGCGCGCGCGCGCGCGCGTGTGCACGCAGACTCAGTCCTTCCTCCCAATCCCTGTGTTACTTCTCTAGAGCAAGGACTGTAAATCCATGGCTTCCTTCCCCCAGGTCTCAGCCCCAACAGTCCCTGATAAACAGCAGCATAGGTTCCTCTGGTAATTCCAAGGGAGGGCTTGCCAGGGCTATCATTCTTCCCAGATTTCTGAAGTGTTGAAGAAACCATAGAGCCTAAAACCTGTTTACTGTTCTTTGGATTCTTGTTGTTCAGCCTGTGTGGAGATGCCTACTGTTGGGGGCTTCAAGAAGCAGAGTGGGTATCAAACTGTGCTCATTCCATGACTCAAGCAAGTGACCAATGTGGTCTCACTAGCAATCTCCCCAGCCTTCTGGCTGACAGTAAACCATATTGTATTCATGTGGCTTCATCTATTTGGCTCACCCAGCCAACTTGAACAGTGCAGGTGTCTGAGGAACAGAATACATAGCAGCCTTTCTGTAAGGTGACAGCTTTTCAGGTACGAAGGACCACACTTACACGGGATGATGACCTGATGCACTACTCATTACTAGTTTGTCATCCAAAGCCATCCCTATCCTCCACAATGTGATAGGAATGTCCTCCAAAAGTGAACCCCTTCCACGGCCTAGTCCCAGTAGGTGCGTTCTACCTTCAACTCAATGGAAGCCCAGCTTGTTATTGCAACACACTCTGATTCTTGGACCTTTCTCTTGTTTTCTAACCCTTGTATTCTATCACTTGGTCATAGAAGAATAAGGCCACCATCCTCTTTCATTTAGTCATAACATCTCATGAATGACCTTTCTAGAGATCTGTTTCTCCTTCTCATTTCTCACATGGAGGAGAACTTAGCGCAGGTCTTTAGTTAACTTAACAACAAAACAAGGATGAACCATCCCTGAGAGCTGGGACTGGCACACAAAACAGTGTGAGTACCAGGATGAAGCTGGAGCCAGAGTGGGGACAGAGAGAGAGTGTGTGTGTGTATGCACATGCGTGTGATGGGCTCTCCGATTATTGGATTCAAGTGATCCTTGGCTCCAGCATCCTCAATGCCGTGACCACAGGTGTGTGCCACTCTGTCTGCCTAGAATCCTCAGTATGCATCCACACTGAGTGTCTGTGCTTTAGTTTCTTCATCTATAAAACAAGAGGGTAAAGGTGCTTCCCTCCCTGGTGTGACGTTTAAGCAAAATTAATTCAGAGGAGGGTGCGGCAAACAGCGCGCGAGGTGGCTGGTATTGTGAGCTGAATCTGACTGTGATGAAAGCTGGGGACACCAAGCCTTGGAGAGATGAAATACTTTGTTTAGGATCACACAGGTATAGAGTAATACAACTACTGTAGGAATCCAGATACATTTCTTATCAAAAGTTCAAACTCTGCTACTATTAATATGGCACCTTTAGGGTTCCCAAGGGCGGTGTGATGAGAAAACGGAACCTCTGGGATGCCAGCAGACAAAGAGATCATCTACTGTAACAAAATGTGCATGCTATCTTGTTTTAAAGGTTCAGATTACAAACTTCTCTATTGCAACCTTTGGCTCTTGTGTACTCATTTTTTATCTTGCTTTTCATCCATCTCTCTCCTTAAACTACCCAAGATCTGGGAAACCCACTGCAAGGCATAGAACCAAATATGCAACCTTCAGTGACTGTTAAATTGGTGAATAACATTGAATTTTTATATAAGTAATTTAATTTATAGTCGGTAGTATATATATTTCTATAGCATATATGTGTGTGTGTGTGAGATACAAAATTCAAACCATACACTTAATCAGAGAAAAGTAATATAACTTTCATTTAACTCTCCAGACACCCATTCCAAGAGGCACCTGTCCCAAGAGGCATCTACAATGGTCATTGTTTTGAGATGTTGTTGGATTACACTGAATTTTTGTTTACTTAAGTTTATTGCCAAAAGAAGTTAGAGAATGGGAGGAAATGATTCATTAAAAATGTAGTCAATATATTTTCTTTTCTTTCAAACTCAGGTAAAGGCTACGCTGATGCCAACTTACTTTGTGTGTGTGTACGTGTCCACAGCAAGACCAACAGTGAGTTATTTTATTGTGAAAGCACATTCCCTTGACATGGTCACATTTGGTGTCTTCCATAAGACAAAGAACTTTCCCTTTCTTCTAGCAAGATGCGAGGTCGCTCTAACATAATTAACCACAGTTGGGAATGACAAAGTGCTTTCTAGAAGAAGGGAAGCAGTCACCCTTCTTACTGTGTTCTTTTTGTCAAACAAACGTCTGCAGTGGCCCAGGAAAATACATGCTGTCTAAGGCTTTCCACACAGACCCTACCAAAGGGACTCGGTGCTTGCTGTTGTCTTCTGCCACACTGCCAATTTCCCCCAGTTTTATGAGGCTTTGTCATGGCACAACAGGTTCACACCTTGCCCCTGCCTAGAAATGGTACCCAACTGCACATACTCATACTTGCAGAGGACACAATGATAAAATACAACTCTCTGCTTTATCCCGAAGTCATGAATTCACACGACTCTATCCGTAGTCCACAATATTTTTTTCTAGTTTTCAATTTCAGATTAAGTGCTTATTCACCTTATTAGAAAAAAAAAGATGAAACAAAATGGACAAACTTTTAAGCATCTTTTCGTGAAAGCTGACAATGCCTAAGAATTTGGAAACTGAACCCTGTGGTTCTCAGTCAGATGTTTGGGAAATGACTTCTTCCTTTTCACTTGCTAGCATCTGTCTCGACTCCTTCCCCCACAAGAACTGATGTCCAGACATATTCCTTCCCCATTATCTTGCTTAAGGCTAATATAGACACGGGCTCCAATGACAAGTGGAGGCCTTGTTTCGACTGGGCCCTCCGAGGAAGATCTCCCAAAAAATAGCAAACGGCTTCTTCCTTTTTTCCTAAATCTGTTTGCTTATAAGTTGTCTGTTTGCTATTCAGGACCTTTGGTGTGAACTTGGTGGTCCCTCTGACTATCAATGAGCTCTTTTGTGTTTCTTTGTTAATGCCTCCTTACCGCTTCTAACCCTTCAGTTTCCACTAGTAAAGCCAACCATGAGGGCATCCAGCCAACTCATCTACCCCAGCTCCGCCAAGTCGGACTGCAGTTCTCACAAATCTGAGGAAAGGCCCCACTGGGCTAGGAAGCGAGAGCCCTAGAGAGAATGGACCCTTAATTCCTGGCATTTTCTTGTTAGGAGCAAGGCTATTTCTCTGTGTTTAGCAACTTCCTTCTCTATTATTCCGACTTCCAGGCTCACGTTCTACTCCTTTCCATTCCTCTGTTCTTTAATGGAAATGTTTTCGTCACACTGACTGAACTCTGGTTGTTGAGAACGCCATTTTGAATAGCTCATTTTGTCTTTTTTCCAACATACCGAGCTCCATACATATTACAGCATGCGACGCAAGTGGTTATCTATTAATTGGGTGTGAGGGGTGAGACTTAATTGTAGAATGATCATTTTTCCCTTGAGTTTAACTGAACCAATCAAATGGTAGAGTGCTAATGCTGCATTAGCATTAGCAACAGTATTGCCTCATGGGCCTCCACATCACGTGACATTTCCCTCAGCGTTTCTCATTCAAGTCTGTAGTCAGCAGAGCAAAGGTAAGATGGACCTTCTGAGGACGGTGTCTGGCACTAGGCTGACTTCATTTCTCTTCTCTAGCATAGTGACTTTGGACAACTGCCTGGTCTCTGACAGGTTTGCATCCTTAAACCGGGGATGTCCGTAGTATCATACCCGCCATCACAAGCGAGAACCGAGAGCACACGGAACCTCCCCAGAAGGTAGCTGAACTAGTTCATGTAAACACTCTGGGTATTAGGCTGTCTCTTGGCTTGAGAACGACTGTGATTCAGAGCATAAAATGAGGGAGACAAGAACTTTGCACTTTGCCTTGACTCACAGGACCAGGGCACAGTGTGTGTTAAAACTCTTCTTCCTGGACCAGAATCAAAGCTGGGAACCCACTGAGGAAAGCCATTTTTTCTCTGGCTCAACCAGTTCACGCCACCTGGAGTATTTCTATAATGAACCGGAAACTCACTAATTAGCAATCACTGAAAAGAGCCAAAGGTGCTAAAATGGGCTAAAAGTTTATACTTTTCTCTCTGGCAGTATTGCTCTTTGTCACTCATAAAGTCAACTCTCTTGACAAGGTTATATCCATATGTTATACAAGTTTCTTAATTTTTATGAAGTCATTCATTCTTTAAAATTTAAGGATTTCTTGGCTGATTACAAAGCAGTAATTAAAATTTTACATGAATGCCTTTTGGTGGCAAATTGGTAGAAATTTATTTGAGGACTTAGTAATTGGTTTATGTTTCCAGCCTAAGGATGCCTAAACTGGTTTTGTTAAAAATTTCAGATAGTTATTATTTTCATCTGTATTTTAAGGTAAGAACTCTGTTGTCTATAAGTAATAAACTAAAACTTCAAATAGCTTTAAACCAAATAAACCGAAGTTTTCAAATACAGATTGCCGTCAACCAATGCTAAATTAGTAAGGGACTGAAATATTTAAAAAATGATGTAGCCAGCTATGGCAGGCTCTATGAGGCAATGAATGAATGAGACCTGTGTTAACACTTTCCCAATTTACCTTCCCAAGTCAATGAACGAGAGCATGCAAACACAGGGCAGAACTTACTTCCAATTTTAAACACTGATACTTAGCTTCAGGTCGGCATTAGCTAGGATGTAATTACTACCAGAGGTTCACGATTTTGTCTTGGGTACACTAATTGTATAAATTGTATAATTGTATAAAAAGGGACATTTTATAAGAATTATATTTCTTTGGCCATGTCTAACCTGCTTAGATTTGTTTTTGTTAGTATTTAACTACTTGTGCCTAATGATTCAATAACCACGTCTTTACCCTCACATGACTTGGGAAAGTATTTATTTATCTTATCTACACAATCAATGGATGAACTTAACGCTTCTCAACAATTCTTTCTGATTAGCATATATGACTCTCAACCAACTGCTGTTTTTTCTTGTGGGAGGAAGGGAGGGTAGGAAACCTCTTCAAATGCAGAGGAGATCCTGAACTATCGATTTGAATGCCTACAATCAGTCTATCTGATAACACTCCTGGGCATTCAGAGGTCCAGCAGAAACAGGATACAGGCTTTTGTCGTTTTGGTTTGGGTCTGCTGACTCACCCACAATGACAGCGGTGACAGTGAGCAGCACGAAAGCATTCCGAAACAGGTAGCTTTTCACATCCTCCTTCGTGATGTTCTGCACTTTCTTCTTGGCCAAAAGTGTGCGCTTGCGGACTCCTTGCTGGAATCTCTCCATCCTGCCCCCCATCCTGGACTCTTCTCCATTGCTTTTGGTCATGTTTTATCTTTCTAGGAATACCGTGACCTTGTACGGCGGTGTCTTGAAATTGTCCCCAGAAAGTGAAATCTCCTCTTCGGTGTTAGAGAACACAACTAGAACAGAACAGAAAGATACAAGAGTTACAGCCTCCTGGGCTGAGAAATCAATGTTGGCTCATGCCAAGATGGGCACTGGGTAAATTGTCCTAGAAATTGAAGGCTGGAGAGCTACACTATCAGGCTAGATTGTGTTTATTTTATTGGACTGTGTATACAAGATGGACATACAATTAGAGTAGATGAGCAAAGAGTTGTGTTCCAATTTCCAGTTTGCTCTTTCCCCTCAATGAGTAAGGGGTTCTTCAGAGTCGGATGTGACCAAGCACCCACATTTCCACTGTGTTCTTCAGAGCCTAGCCAAGCACGTTGCACAATCCACACACCCAATAAATGCCCAATTGAACTGTACACAGAAAATTCCACTTGATAACTCATGTCTTGTATGTGGGTGAAGACATAACTATGTCAATAAGAACTGAGACGTTTGAGATATTGACATGTGGTCATTGACATACGTAGTGACTTCTTGGTTTTATTTATTAATTTCACTAAGAAAGAAATATGAACAGATTAACTTGCAAATACGGTCATAAAAGGAACGTAAGTGCCCAGGGGACAGTAGAAATGCTTTTGAGGCTTTTTCAAGGTAACTTTTCCCATGAAATAAGCACACTGCCCTAAGCACATCTCTAAAAATCATAATCCGTTTTCATATTATTAGAAGAGCATAATGCCATATTTGTGTTTATGGCAAACCTACAAGTCACACGAGTCTTCCAAGGAGACCATCTTTTGAAATTTAGGATTTCTGCAACAGATGAGAGAATCCAGTTTTCATTCCAAACATTACAGCGTGTGGTTTCTGGTTTCTTTAAAGTGCTCTTAGGTTATTCAAATACAAACGGCTAAACCATTTTCCTTGCTGGAAATCATGGGCTTCCTCCCGATGCTGTGCAAGATTCTTAATCCCTAGTCTTTGGCGATGATCAGTTTTGCCTGTGGATGTGTGTATCTGGCAAAGCTAGAGCCAGCGTGTGCGTCTGTGAGGGAGGCAGCTGCAGCCCAGGCACTAGCAGGCTTTCGGTAAATCCAAGGGTGCAAAAAAAGACTTAACAGTTTGACTTTTAAATAAAATTGCAGGTTGAGGTCATTGATAGTAAGACCTGCAATATGTTTAAGACTTTACACTAGATTAAAAGTTTAGACAGTAGGGAAGAAATGGAGAGAGGAGAGTCCAGATTTTTTTTTTTTTAATTCTGAGTTCTGATGTCCTTAACCCGTCAGTTCCCCTTACAATACACCAGCTCGATTTTGATTTCATTTCTAGATCTCGGACCTCCTTTACCCCGAGTCCACCTTGAACGACTGAATTTCAAATCAAGAGCGGGTTGGGCTCGGCTGATTAGCACACGCTGGCGGCACTCAGTCCTAACAGGACCTTACTTACCAACATGGCTAGCTTTACTCCGCCGCTCGGCGAACAGAAAAATGGGACACGAAATTGAGCCCCGCAGAACATAGGAGGCTGCGCTTACCTTTTCTGATTCTGCGACGGGTGGAAGACACCCCAGGCAGTGTCAAGGTGAATTTCCCAGCAGGTAGCTCCGAGTAATAGCTGAGCGAGCGAGCAGCGGGGCAGGCTAGCCCTGACAACATGCGTGTGCTCGGAAACCGCCACTTACTATCAGGCAACTTAAGAAAAGGGGCGGAGCCTGGGCTAGGGAAAGGGGGAGTGGGGAAATGAAAACAGCAAGGGGAGGAGGGGGAGCCCGAGCTCTCCGGAATATTGATTAATCTTGGCACACCAGAAGCGTGCTCGATCGCTCGCTTTGTTTTGCTTCTTAGAACTCTTTCACGCGCTGTCAGTTCACTTTTATTAGAAATGCAAAATCAGAACCTGGAAGAATCGAAAACTAAAGCGCACGCACACTTGGACAGTGGAAGTCCCGATTAGAACGTTAGGAAGACTTCTCCAGGGCTGTATTTAATTACCTCACTTTATTTCAGGTTTCCTCCCCTTCGGGAGACGTCAGAGGGTGTTCTTTTGCCTGCTCATACAATTGTTGTGTGCCCCCCCCTTTAGCATTGGGGACATAATTGACATTTCTTGGAAGGATCCTGAATACAATTAAGTATAGAGAGGAGAATGCTTACAGCCGTCCTCTCAACTTGTATAAAACTTACTCAAAACACAAGGTGAGACATGCCCCTGCTTTAGTAGTTTAAAGCTCCTATATGACAAATCTAATTGAGCTCTGGCTGCCTGCTCTGCAGACAGAAAGGTAAGAAACACAGAAGTACCAGGATCACTGCCAAACTATAAAGTAAACGGTGTTTTAAGAGCAAGAATGTGAACGCACTCATGATTTCCAAAGGTAAAGTTGCTGTTCAGCTGCTTCATTCTGAACTCCACTTTTAGGAGTTAGCAATCTTTTCCGGTTTTGAGACTATAGCTGCTGCTTTCCTGGTCATTTGTCTCTCTCTGTTTCTCTCTCTCTCTCTCTCTCTCTCTCTCTCTCCTCCTCCTCCTCCTCCTCCTTCTTCTTCTTTTTTGCTTTTTTGTTTGTTTGTTTTTTGAGTTTCTCTCCGTAGCCCTGGCTGTCCTGGAACTTGTTCAGTAGACCAGGCTGGCATCAAATTTAAGAGTTCCACCTGCCTCTGCCTTCCAGGTACTAGAATTAAAAGCATGAGTCACTACACCTCGCTTGGCCACTTTTCTCAAAAGGAAAAATGGACTGCACAAATAAACAACCTATTAATTGAAAATGAATTGTTGAGAGTGACTTACCCCTCCCCCCAAACTTAAAACTGGTTTTGGTGGAAGAAAAAGGCTCATTAGAAACCTAAACACATACTCAAAATCACGGCCACGTTCTATTGACTTGTTTGCTAAATTCCTCAAGCGAAGTATGCCCAGCTTTTGTGTATGTCATCTAACACCAAAATATGTATTTTTGTTCCTCATTAGCAAATTCAGGGAGCTAGGGAAAAAATGTTCTCTGCTAGCCTTCAATCGTTCATGTATATGCTTTGGAATGGCTACCGGTTGGAAAGCCATGGAGAACTGTGTGAGTGCCCAATATGACAAATTAGCAGCGGTTTTAACAACTTCCTAATTTGATACCACTTCAATAATTTAATGAAAAGACAGTCTCTTGTCCGTCTTAGCCCTTGGTGATCTTTCCTCTCCTCCAATCCCTCAGATGCCTTAACATCCTTACCTGTTGCTTAACACTTAATTAGACCTTGCCTTGCCCTGCGTCCTTTGCTTTCAGATCAAGTCAAGTCTGGGCTTCTCAACCAAATGGTAAGTTCTTTGAGGGTAAGAACCTGTCTTGTGCCTGATGAACAGGGAACATTAAGCAATTCTTATGAATGGCTGATATCATCTAAGGGATTATATTGCTGATTTACCACTTTCTGTGGTAAACCAAAGCTAGTTGTTTTTCTATTGGTAGCTTGGATGCAAAATGTAGGCCAGAAGAACAGAGACCATCATTTTCTCCCGAGTCATGCATTTGGAACTACTATGCTCCCCCCCTTTTTTTTTAACTGTACAAGATTTGCATTTTAAGGAAACTTTAAAGAGAAATGGGACAATTTTAGGTGGAGTTTCAAATCCCTAACATTTCTGCTCACACTGCCTACCTCCCAAAGGCTAGCAAGAAAAGGGTCTGGAAAACCACTCAGAGGAAGCATCCTGGTTTCTCTCTCTCTCTCTCTCTCTCTCTCTCTCTCTCTCTCTCTCTCTC
>LOEQ01005126.1:0-13922 GCA_001685075.1 Bramus lutescens
AGAGAGAGAGAGAGAGAGAGAGAGAGAGTAGGTAGACAGAGCCAGGGAGAAGCCATGAAGCTGCCAGAGGAGAAAGATGCAAGCCATCAGACAGAACCTTGCTGGTAGGCCACAAACCTCATGGTAAAATATAAAATATAAAATAATGGAAATGGGTTAACCAAAGATATAAGAGCTAGCTAGCAATACATTTAAGTGATTGACCAAGCACTGATTTAAATAATATAGTTTCTGTATAGTTATTTCAAGTCTGGGCAGCCAGGAATGAATAAGTGGCCTCCAACAACAGATCTCTGCCTAAAGGACCAAGAGAGAGAGCTCCTAGGAACACCATCGTAGGTTGACTTCTGGAACACTCCTCCATACAGGAGTGTACACACACAAGAAAGGGACAGAGAGACAAAGAAAGAAGAGAAGCCTCCTATGATTGCACACACGGGAGGAAAGAGGGTCCAAACTTCACTGACCTATGACACTTGATGATAATAATTTTTGGTTTTGAACTTGTAATATTAAGATTTAGTTGGGATTATTTATTTAATGCATATATATTTTATCAGTTAAAGATGATATATAGTATAAATAAGAAACTTTAAGAAGTACTTTCAAGCCTGTTTAGAAAAAACCTTAGAGTGTCTGTATATGTTATATATGTTAATACTTACAGTGACTTTTATAACTAAAGAAATGACTTCATTTGTCTTAATCATTCACCACTCATCTACTAATTAATTTATGAAAACACTGAGTATGAGTTAATTGCAATATCAAGTTCTTTCTTAGAATACTAAGATAAGTAAAGGCCCTGTTTTCAAAAATAAGCAGTCAACAGCTAAGGTATATTTAGGTTTTTTTGAATGATATATTTATTTTTGTTTCATAATTTTATATGTATGAGGGTTGACCTGCAGGTATATATACACACCAAGGGCAGTCAGAAAAACTTTAGTCATAGGTAGTTTTGAGCCACCACCAAAGTGCTGGGCCCCGAACTGGTCCTCTACCAGGGCAGTAAGAGCTCTTTTTAGCCTCTGGTCCCTTCAATCCCTTTTCTTAACTGACAAGAACTGTGCTTGCTCCCTGTCCTTTCCAAGGGATGAGTCTCACTCCAGCCAGTCCCACAGCCAAGTCTAACTTGGCTGCCATTTGAATTTACAGCTGACTTTTCAATCTAGCATGTTCGGGAAAAGTTACCATTCAACACCCAGTAATGCAGAGACCATGGTAAACATCGTGGCAATGTTATGTAATAGTTATAGACTAATGAACAACATTAAATATCCAGGCCATTTATTCTGAAAAAGAAAGTAGAATTAATCACCAAGGCAGTCTCCAGAACCACATTAATTCTGTGCTCGAGTGAATATATTTATTTGAATACATTTTTAAAAGGCCATACATCTTGCAAGCATAAGAAGAATTGAAGGAAACTTCCTGCCTTAGTTGATTTCACATTATGGTGAACTTCACATAATTAGTTCACCAGAGACAAGGACTTCAAGAGATACATATGACAAAGACAGTGGCGGGTTTCTTGTGGATGACATACTCTGTTAACCATCAAAGAGACCCTGTACTACATGAACCCTCCTCTGTGGGTTCAGTATGCAAAATATTCTGAAATTCGAGTTCTTCCCTTCAGGAATATGTGTTGGCTAAAGCATCCTGCAATGTTCCTTGTTGCTTCTTTGGCCGGTTAAACAAATGAAATTTCTATGTAGTCACGTGCAAGATATGTGAGACATGAAATTGGAGCCATTTCACACTCAGTGGACCCAAGGAAGGTCAAGATGAAAGCACTCGCCACGTTTCAGATTTAATATGACTCTGGCCTTCTGAAGGCAGCTGACCTGGCAGTGCATCCACGCGACAAAATTTGCTTGGTACCTAGAACCCTGCCAAAGATAAGCGCAGGCTATCTTCCAAGTTGTGGCTTTAAGAAAATCCTATTATCTGATTATGCAACTGAGCAAAACTAAACCCTGAGATTAGCATCATATCAGAGATGGGAAATTGCAAGAGATCTCAGCAGTGAAAAATAGCGAGCAGGAAAACCAGGCTTTTCTGTTTTCCAGGGATACAAATTTCATTGCAGAATGTCCTATAATTCTCAAATCTGAAGAGAGAATGTCAGTTATTCATATCATTTTGACAAAGCACTAAAATAATCTTTGAAACTGGAATGGCATGTGTCTTTAAAAACCCACTGAGATGGTCCCTAGAAATAGTTTACCAAGCAACAGAATCGAATTGTTAGGGAATTGCTCTTTAATGCATTAGAGAGTCGATTCATATGGCACTTCAGCTAGCCAAAGTAATAAATATAAAATGGTAATTTTTTTCTCCATGAGCTGTTCCTGCAACTCTCACGAGTTCATCCCACCCAGGAGTATTATAACAGTGTGTGCTTGCAGGCACGGGTACTCACAGGAGAAGCAGTGTGCGGCTGGTAGTTGGTTAAATGTACTCAAAAGAAGTTAGCAATTACAATTAATCCCTCTGATGACTGCCACTGCTGCATCTATTTCCAGAGTGTAAGTGTCAATGGGGTGTTTCGAGTGGAAGGTTTTAGATTCCGACAACGAGTGGATGAACACTCTCTGCTAACCAGCTGCAGGGCTGCTCTTCCCCCTCTGCACCTCCCCACTACAGCAGGGAAAATGCTGACAACAGGAGAATTTCTGTGGGTTGGTCAAATTTAAATAACAACCAAAGTGCCATCCAAGAGGAGGAGGAATGGCTAGAAATTAAATCAGACCTGGGAAAATGCTCACCTGAGGAAAATTAAGAACTCAAATGCAGGAAACTATCACAGGTTCCAGAGGAGGTGTGAGAGGTGATGTTGGGATGTTTAGTTTTTATTGGAAACCTCCAAGAGTGTTTGCTGCACATGCATACAACTTAGCTTCTTTGTTCAACAGAAGGGAAGCAAGGAGAGAAGGAGGTGGATGTAGCTCAGCTCAACGGTAGAGCACTCTTCCAGCACACAGGAGGTGCTTCATTTGATCCTAAGTTCTATAAAATAAATATATAAATTTGAATACAACCCAAACTTGAAACCTTGATTCCTGCTACTGCCATTATGAATAGGTTTTTTGTGCCTCCATAGTAGGTTTCTCCATAGACGAAATAAGCCAGATCAAGCGGGATTGAAAAAAAAGTAAAAGAACAAGTTTATTTGAGCAAAGCAACTCCTGGGTGACTTTTCCAGCTCCAGAGATCAGGGCCTAGAAGCCAGCAGCCCGAACTAAAGTGGGGAGCTTAAATGCCCCATTGGTGAGGGGTGACGATTGGCCCTCCATAAGCTGGGTTTGTGCCCAAGTGCAGTACAGCTTTAGGCTGGGACTTGGGCTGATGTGGGAAGTCCATCTGTCTATGTGCTGCTTTTATTGGTTAATAAATAAAGAAACTGCTTTGAGCTTATAGCAGGGCGAAACAGAGCTAGGCAGGAAACACTCAACTGAATGCTGAGAGAAAGAAGGCGGAGTCAGAAGACGCCTTGTAGCTGCCAGAGAGGAAAGACACGAGCTGCCAGCTGGAACCTTGCAAGTAGTCCACAAGCCTCATGGTAAAATATAAAATAATAAAAATGGGTTAATTCTAGATGTAAGAGCTAGCCAGCAATACGCTTAAGTTATTAGCCAAGCAGTGTTTGAATTAATACAGTTTCTGAGTGAGTATTTCAGGAGTCTGGGCAGCCGGGAAATGAACAAGTGACCTCCTACAACACCGTTCTGCTGGCAACTTCAGGGAAGGAGCCACTGCAACTGTCAAGAGTGCAGACCTGGGCTTTTGGGCACTTTTTCTTTGTTGGAGATTTTTTTTCTTTTAAGAGGATAGGGTTTGGAGAGAGAGAAATGGGGCCTTTCTGGATCAAGTAGTAATGAGCTGGAAGTTCCAGTCAAAGAATTATGTTCCTAGAAATTTCTAATTTATTCTTTATTAAACTCTTATGAACATGTTGTCAGGTAGACAGTGGAAAAGTACAGACAAGGTACCGATGGCCTTCGAAAAGTTCTCCAGAAGATTATCCAGCTAGGAATATACTAACTTAAACATAATTAACAGCAAACAAGTACAAGTCTTGTTTTCCAGCCTTTATCTTGGGAACCCTTAAAGAAGGCAATTCTGCTTATTCTCAAGAATTGGTAAATTGAGAAGAATGTCTGTCTAACAACCCCAAAAGACAAAAGTTCAAACCTGTGATATCACACACCTACTTGCTTAGACCACACAGGAGGTTGCATTTGCCACATTTAACAATGAAACGCAAGGCGGAGGCGCTAGTTACAGCAGAAGATAGGCACATAGGTTTACTTATGGCAGAGAATGCATAGGGATCCATGCCAGAAACACACCAGTTGGTAAGGAGAATACAGCTGAGATATTTATTAAAGAGCTGGTAAATGCCAGGAGTGGACTAGCTTACAGATTTAGAAAGTACAGATTTAGAAAGTTGAGCATGTCAGAGGCTTTCCCACTAGTGTGCCTGGAAGCTAGGTGATCTGCAGTTTCAAGTCTTCATTGGTGTGTGTGTGTGTGTGTGTGTGTGTGTGTGTGTGTGTGTTGGGAGGGTATCTTAGAAAAAACTCCAGTGATTAAACAGGAACATACCATATTATGTTCAGAGGCAAGTGGAAATATGTGAAACATCTGTGAACCAGGGGACAGTAAAGCAAAAACTGCAGTTCACAAGAATCATGAGCCTTGTTATCATCAGAAAACTTGGTGTGAAAAGTTTGATTCCTGCAAATCTATGCACTCTTGAGGGTTGGTCTCAGGCAGAGGTCTTGACACACGGCATCTGAATTTCAGTTGCAGGAACATGGGAGAGAGTTATATATAGCTGCTGAGTCAAAGACCAGTTGATAGGGGCAGCGTTGATAACACCTGCTGATAAGAAATATGATCACCTAGAACAGACAGGCTGGGGAGGAGGGAGGTGGTTCCCAAGTTTAGAGAAAGCACTTGGAATTTTTTGGATTGGAAGGCTGGATAGAGAGGTGGATGTATGGATGATAATGGATGGTAGATAGATGGATGGACTGATGATAGATAGATAGATGAAGGATATGAATGATGAATAGATGGATGATGGATAATGGTGAATGATGGATGTATAGATGAGACTGAAGTAATAATACTCTGTCTTCCAGCTTCCCAAAATGATAAACAAATATAATTAATTCAATTTTGGAAAAGATTATGCAAACACTAAAACTGCAGATATGGAAATGACTAAGTAGAATCCTTATTGTTTTAAAATACACAGATTATCAGCAGGAATATTTCATGTAGCCTTGACCCCTCATGATAGCTAAGAGATGCATACCACCAATGTGATTATTTCTAGTGATTGGTACCCAACATAGGAACCTCAACTAAGACACTGTGATCGGAAATCATTGGGATATTTGCAGAGGGTAACAAGTTTTACACATAAAGATCTAAGATAAGAAAATCCTCTGAGTTATCATCAAATGTGACCTGCAGTTTAGTGGCAAGTTGTAGAGTTAAACCACACAGAGGAGCCCAGTAACACAAAAGCCACTCTGGTAAGCCCTGCCTTGGAGATGGGACTTTTCTGTGGAAGGCCGGAGGGAGCTAACTCACTCGCAGGAGTAGTTAATAGCCTGCATAGCAGAGATGGTTGTCTCCTTCGGTCAAGGCTGCATCTTGAAACGTCCTGCCTGTGAGGCAGCAGCTGCTTGATTAGAATAGTCCAGAATCCCTCTGCAGGAGTCTTTACAGAGACACAGACAATAAAGATGTGGACTCCATTCCCAGAGACGCAGAAATTGAAAATGGCCCCAGGTGCTGTGATTCTTCCATTGCTGTTGCCAGGCTTTGGCCTCTGTTTCTGCTGCTCCTAGCTAAGAGTACTTTGTGACTGGAAGAGTTACAGGTCTCTAACTTGGCTGCGGCTGCGGGGAAGCCCCTCCTACCATGCTCAGGTGGGTGACTGCGGCTTCAGAGTGCTCCTCTACTAGCCCAGATAATTTCAGCCTAAAACATGTGTGGTTGCTTCCAGAAACTTCTTACAGAATACAAAATATTCTAGCGAGAAGCTCTTCTTCTCTAGGAGGGATGCAATGAGGAACCATCAGAGTGTATGCTCCCAGAAAAATCAGTGGTACCCAGCGGTTTAAAACAGGATTAGAGTTGTCTTCAGTTGCCGTTAAATTCCTTTAATATGACTGCAGGCTTTGGGGTGATAATATATCTATTACCTTCAGCTCTGGGCTTCCCCAGATGGATTCTAGGAGGAATTCGGCCTCCTCTCTGCCCAATCTTGGTGGTCTTTCTCGATTTGGCAGGGAGGAGACTGTTGCCTAATTATTCATGTTTATTATAAAGCTTTATCCTATGCTGCCAAACCATGGGGAATTGATTCGCTAATCCATTTTGCCCTTCGGACTGTGAGACGATGGGAAGAGCACCCGGAGAACAGTGGGGATTTAATAATACCACACTTAAAATACCACTCTACAAATAGACTCTGATCATCGTCCTGGGCATGGGCCCCATTTTCTCCATTTCCAACTCTCCAGTTCCCGGTCCGCCCTTTCCTTTCTTGGTCCAGCAGGAGTCAACAGGCTGCTTTATCCTTTGTCTGTTCACAGCTTTCATTCCACAAGCTCTGTTGGTGGTACCCATTCCGGCTCCTGTCACCAGAGCCCTCACAGATCTTCACCACCCCCTTCCTTCCTGGATGCCTCCTCTCACATTGACATGCTAATGCAATTCTCTGCCCTCATCGGTAATTGCCTGTGCTTGAACAGGTGTGTAAGCACCGCTGCGCCCCAAGTGCCTGTGACCTACAGTGCAGCACAAGCAGACACAGGCCAGCAGCCCCACAGTCCCCAGCCCTCACAAGCTGCATGACATCATCCTTCTGTCTGGCTTTAATCATGAGTCTGCATGAGTCAATCATTTACCTTAAAATGAAGATATAAAAAGTAGACAATGGAGACTCACAAGTACATTTTTAGATGCCACCACTATTATCACCTCTGAGTGTTATAAACCTTTTCCTCAGAATACTCTGTTCTTGATAACCTTTTCATCTGGGCAATAATACCCCCCCATTCTTGCACATTAAGTACAAGTGGCTATCAAAGAAGTGGCAGTGGATTTCTACAGGTAATTGGCAGTCTCTGTCTCATAGCAAAGCCAGGAAGTGGAATGATGTGGGATTCCCCTCTGTATGCTGTGATTACTATTGATTAATAAAGAAACTGCCTTGGACCTATAGCAGGGCAGAACTTAGCTAGGCAGGGAAAATTAAAGTGAATGCTGGGAGAAAGAAGGCAGAGTCAGGGAGAAGTCATGGAGCCGCTAGAGGAGAAAGATGCAAGCTACCAGCCAGAAACTTGCCCATAGGCCAAGAGCCTTGTGGTAAATTATAAAATAATAGAAATAAGTTATTTAATATGTAAGAGCTTGCTACGAATATGCTATAGTGATTGGCCAAGCAGTGATATAATTAATACAGCTTCTGTGTAGTTATTTTGGGAGTCTGGGTGGCCGGGAAATGAACAAGCAGCCTCCTGCTACAGTGGTAGAGCCCCAGAAAGACCTGCTAGCCTTTACCACGTGCTTTGTAAACCATCCAACCTGACAAGATGGTCCTGTGAGCTGTATCTCTATGGCAGGCAAAAGGCATCATCTGTGGCTTTGTGTCTCTTTATTACACAGGATAGGAGATTAAAATACGTGAGTGGCTTGGAGAAACAGATGTGGGTAATATTTTTGGATAAAGACCATCTCACATATTTTTTTAAAAATGTTTCTTAACTTTTAACTGAAAATATTGATATAACAAAAAGCCATTTAAAATAACAGATCTGTGGGAGGAAACATGTGCAATCTCACAATATAAATAAATGCAGCTCATGAATAATTAAAATGTGCTTTTGCTTTTTTGATTTTCATAGATTTGAATTTTCTGTTTTCTGAAAGAGTTACATTAGCATCATTAACATTCAGACGATTAGGAAAAGGTGTCTATGAGGTTCATTTACAATTCAAGTGAGTTTTTATCTTCACTGTTGAGGAAAAAAAATGTACTGACAGAAATTACCCCAAGTTCCAAGCTACGGTTTTTGATACATTTTTAAATATATCAAACCGCACTGCCCTTATTCTTAATGTGTTTTACACATTCACAATATTTATAGTGACAGAGTGTGTGGACATCTGTACTTTATATAATTAGCATGTGGTGAACTTGGTATTTCCATAAAATTGAAAGACAAGACCAGATTCTTCATGCTCTAAAGTATGTATGTCTGTTGTCTACTTGTGATCTAAGTTTGCCTCTGTCCCCAGAGGCTGTCACGGACTGCATGCCCAGCTTCCTGCCCCACAGGAAGGTAGCCTATCCCGTCACTCATGTTTATTAGCCAGCACTTGGGCACCCTGAGTCTGCTCTCTACTCTTCAGGTTGCTGGGCGTGGATTGTCTCAGGTCCTCTGGGTACCCATCTTATTTTTCTCATGTTAGGCTAGCTTCAAACTGTCACTGCTGCCCATCCTCACACGAATATGTACCAGCAAGCCAAAACTCTTGTCCAAGTGAGGCGGGTACGTCCCTCTGAATGCTAGGGTGGAGGGCTCCGAGGGCTCACATCACAATTGAATCAACTTAAAATGCAAACAAAGCGCTTTTCTCTGTTAAATTCTTAATCTGTTCTCTGCTCGCATGTGTCCTGGACTCCATTATGTTTTTAAAGCCCGTCTCTGCCTTTGCTCCCACTCCCTTTCTGTCTTTACTTTTCTACATGACCGCCAAAGCTCCTCTTCATTTATTAAACCAAAATATCTTCTATATATTTTTGCAATGCTAAACTATTCCTTGGTCTCGAATTTGATACTCCACCCCCAACCAAAACGTAAAACAAAATAATATGAGCCCATTGAATGCACACAGAAATTTATCACTTGCAGGAGCTTGGGTGGAATTATATCCTTGAGCAAGGGAGATTTTTTTAGTGGCCACACCACTCCTCCAACCTACACATCAAAGAAGGGTGGGATCTTACTAAGTTCCATCCTCCACTCCATGGCGGAATCCTGATAGGCCCAGATGAGTGTCGATCCTACCTAGGTGGCCGCTGCTGCTGTGAATTCATGGATACAGCAACTTTATCATGTGTAGGAAGACAGTGTTTTATGGCTTCCTTTGGCTCTTACATCCTTTCTACACTGCTCCCTACATCTTAAAGCAGGTATGGCACGGACGTCCTATGCAGAACTGACCATCCGTTAGTCACTTCTTCTAAGCAATGTGACCAATTGGGAGCTTCTGTGCTAACCACCACCCACTAACAGGAGCTTTCCTGGCCAAAGCTGAGAGCACTATTAATCCCAGATACTTTGGAAGGATCTTATGAATGGGACTTTCCCCAATGTTTCTCAGCCATCCATTATTGTTAGACAGAAAACCTGCAAGTTTTGAATGTTGTTTATGCATCCTGATTTTTTTTCCTGAATTTATTTTCAGGTCTAAGTGTTTCTGGAAGAGATCTTAGGGTCATTTTTGTGTCAGGTCCAAATGGGAATAATTTGAATTCTTCTTTCATGACTGGTAAACCTTTTCATTTTTTTCTCTTGGCTTATAGCTGTAGCCAAGATTTTGCCAATATGCTTGGCTATGGTGGATGCGCAAGTCTCATTGTTGATTTTGCGGGAAATGCTTTCAGTTTTTATTCATTCAGTGTTTGTGATATGGAACTTTTATTTCTATCTACTTTCTGCTCTGAGGTAGCGATCAACCTGACAATACTGACTCACTGATTTGTGTTTGCACCATTTCTTAATGCTAAGTGAAATTTATTTCTTTGTTCTGCTTTTGAGATACAGTGTGCATGATACTCTTTATCCTATAGAATCCCTCCCTCCTCTCACTAATGGTACCCACTGGTCCACCCCTATCTCCTGCACTTTCCCACAATTCCCTACTGCCTGGTAACAAGGGATCTGCTCTCAATTTCTATGAGATAAGCTTTTTAAAATTCTACCCGTGAATGAGCGTGTAGTGGTTGTCTGTGCATTGTATTTTCTTTACATGTTTTCAGCGCTCATTGTCTTCTGTGATAATATTCCTGCCATGAATGATATTTCTCTGTAGTTTTGACTTACATTGCTTTGAAGATTAGTGATGTTGGTCATTTTTATATAATTATTGTAGTAGTTTGGTTTCTGACTTACTTTTTTACTCTTTTGGATTTTGAATGTTTGGGTCCAAAATAAATACACATGGAGGCTTATTACTATTTTTTAAAAAAAAGAGAAATATAGGTCTCCAAACATCCCCTAGTGTTTTTCTGAGTTCATTGGTACATGTAAAAATTTATTTTTCATACATAATTTCATTAATATAAGTTTTTCAGTTTCCCCCACTTGTTACTTGGTTAAAACTATAATGATCTCATTTATCTTCTCAAAGAGGCAACTTTGTGCTGCTGAATCTTTGTCTAATCAGTTTAATTGCTATCTCATTAACTTCTGCTCTTTAGTTTATTGTTTCTTTCTATATGATGATTTTGGTATTATTCATCATTGCCTTTCTCAGAAACTGAAGTACATCATTAAGTTATTTATTATTCCTGATTAATTTTTAAAATGTTATGTGATGATTATTTTTGTTGCATTGTACTATAAGTATTTCTTTTGCCTATGGAGGTCATAAGAGGGCATCAGATCCCCTGAAATTCCAGTTAGATGACTGGGAGCCACCATGTGGGTTCTAGTAGCCAACGCTTTTAATGTCTGACCTATCTCTGCAGCTCCAATCTTTTCTCTTTTCTTTTTTATTATGTTTTAATATAAATTCACACATCTAGAAGCTTCTATTTTAGAAGTGCCTTGCTGTCTACCAAAGGTCCTGATAAGCTATGCTTTTAGTTTCATTTGACTCTAGCAAGTTTTAGATTTACCTCTGATTCTTTCAATGTCCCACTGATCTCTCAAGTGTTTGCTAAATTTCCATATATTCATATAATAGCTGTAGTTTCTCTTGCTGTTGGCTTATAGTTTAACTCCACTATGACATGATAGCATTCAATAAAATGTTTTCATTGTTTTGTATTTGTTAAGATTTTCTTCATTTCCTAAAGTGGGAGTTATTTCAGAAAAAGATTCTCAGGCTGCTTAAAGATTGTGTATGCCTTTGTTTTGGATGGAATATTATGTAGGTGTCTGTGAAGTCCATTTGATCTTTGATGCAGTTTAATTCTGAAGTTTCTCTATTCTTTCTGTGAAGGTATGATGAGAATTATTAAAATCATGCATTTTTGTTCTTTCCAGAACAGCTGTTTCATTCACTTATAGTAGTGTCTATTTTAGCAAACCGAGTGTATCACTATTCATGTTCATAGATGTAAAAAAATTTCTCAATTTTCATGTTGAATTTTCCATCTATGTTTTTACTTTTTCTTTCTATAATGTGGACTTTCTATCCCCTGTACTAAATTGATTTTTTATTTCACTTTTCTGGTCATGTGTTTGCTCTGTGAAGTCATTATTTATTTGGAAGTACACTTCTGGAATTCTTTGTTTAGAATTTCAGCCATTCGAATGTTTCTGGATTCAGTAACAGAGGGTTTCTGATTACTTAAGAGTTCTCCATTGCCTTGTTGCTTCGTGTCTCTGTTGTGATTTGTGTGTCTGCTGGTTTGTTTAACCTTTCTGGTTTCATTTAGAAAAGAAATTTAAAATAAAAAGTGTTTTTTAATGTGGAGACCGAAACATATTTCTAAGCCACAGTAAAGGTTAGTTGTCTGAAATCAACAGCACCCATAAGGACCAAGGCAGCTTCATGACTTGGTGAAAACAGCGGAAATTTGCTGCCTTCATCATCACAGATGCTGTCCACATTTCTCCACCCCTTTGGATGCACTTATGGCTCACCTAGTGAGTTTAATATGTATTTTTAAAGATGTATTTCAGTGGTGTGTACGGCAGGGCAGTATTTATCACATGTTTGCTGGTACCCTTAAGGGCCACAAGAGGACATCAGAGTCCATGGAGCTGGAGGTATAGGTGATTGTGAGTCACCTGACATGGGTTTTGGAATCAAAACTGGGTTTTTTTGGGGAAAGGAGTTTTTGCTCTTAACCAATGATCTGGTTTGAATTTTACATAAGCCACATAAGTGGTTTTATTCACTTCTTCTCCTGCTTCTGGTTGCTGAATTTCTGCCACTTTAGATTAATGGGGTTTTTTTTTTCTAACCAGTTTTGGGAAATGTCTGTTATATTTTTAATGATGTATCTTATTCTTGCACTCTTCTAGAATCCAAATTGTACATATAATGAGGTGTTGATATTATGTCCAAAGTCTGTAGCTCTGTTAGTTTCCCTCCATCTATTTTATCCTCTCTCCTGCCATTTTAAACTCAGGCCGTTGTCCTGACAGCTTTTGAACATTGAACTTCTAACTTTTCCATTTGATTCTTTTGAAAATTTCCATGTGCATAATGATAGCTCTATTTACTCTCTAAGATTGTATCTCCTTTTAATTATTTGAAGTGTGCAATGGTTATTTTATAGTTCTTACCTAATAAGGATAACACTGAGGTAATGTCATGGTTAATTTTAATTCTTTCTCTGATACCCTTCATTAAGAACATATTAGTATGTGTTATATAAGACAGGCAGTATATACTTTACATAATAAAGCATAGGGTATTACACATACATATTATTAAGCATGAATTGCATATATATTAAGCATGAGTAATGTATATAGTATGATACATATGCATGATGTTTAGTAGGCAGTTGAGTTGCTTATTGACCACGTTGAACTGGGCAAGCCATCCTACTCACTAGTGAGAAGGGCCTAGGAAAGACTGGAGTGCTCCTCAGCCTCCTCTGCACCTACAGACACTCCCTGCGGTCTTTAAGACTGCTGGCTAGACCTTACCCTGGAGTGAGGCTCTCGCTCCTAAATGAGACTTCTGTAGAGACCCAGAGGACTCCATGACACTAACTGGTAATTTCATCCAATATGAGGAAGTCCTGTTTAATCTCCAGACCCTCTGTCGTTTCTCTAAATGACAGCACCTCCGGGAAGACTCTGGTGTTTTGTACCTGCCAGGTGCAGCCCAGACCTCCAGAGACCGTCTGTGGGTCTCTCCTGGGAATCCTTCTGAAGTCAGAGTCATATCTGTTCATGTGTCCTTGAGGAATACCAAGGATGACTGGACACCAGTTAAAGGACTGGGAAGATGTCCTCAGGCAAGCACAAGCCAGAAAACTAAGGTTTTCTGTCTCCAGCGTCTTTTTTCTTTTGCTATCTGTGTGCAGTGAGAGGAGTTACATATTTATGCAGTTATAGCAGGCATTATTGTTTATGATGAGTGGAGTATTCAAATTAATTTTTCTTTCACACCAACTATTACTTAGTATATTCCACAAGCCAAAGTTCTGCCAAGCAGAAGGTAAGAGATGATTGTAAAGATGGTTGATGCCGACATCATTCATTCTGAATAGTAAGACCATATTATATATGTCAGTAGAAAGATCTATTAAAGAAAAACTGATTACAGGCTATTTATAATGTAAATATGTGTAGAAAAATTAGTGGGTCATTCACATTTTGCAGGGGAGGTGGGAGTAGAATCCCATTGCTGGCATTTTATAGCTGCTAGGAGAGTACATTTCTGTAATGGCTTGACTCCTAGTAGGTTACCACACTAGGGCAGGTCCAACTCTCAAGAGTAGTTGGGCAGTACACCCACTGATAGGGGAGAAAGAATGAAGAAAACTTAGACTTTGGTGGAGGGTGGAGAACTAATATGGAAGGAATTTCTAGTGAAGGGGGGAGCGGGCCCTGCTTTTCATCCGGCCCAGCTCCTGCACAGCTAGCTTATACTCCGAAATAACAACACACAAATTGTATTCGTTTAAGCACTGC
>LOEQ01005126.1:20113-38661 GCA_001685075.1 Bramus lutescens
TCAAAAGGGCCAAGGCAGTTTCTTTATTAACCAATGAAAGTAACACATAGACAGATGACCCTCCTACATTATACCATCATGTGGGAAATACTTGTTTCCATGAAGCATGGGTCTCTAAACAACACAGTGGCGGAAGCTGTAATTGCTGAAAGTGCAGGATTGGAGCCTGGCAGCCAGAGTTGCCATGGCTAACACATACCTGAAGTCAGCCAAGAGAGATGTGGAAGTGAGGAGGGTGCTGTTACAGACCCAGAGCACAGGAGATGGACCCAGAGTCTACTATTGAACTCCAGGCTCTGATTGATGCTGGAAGAGATGTTCAAGATGAGTTTGTAGGCAGAGGCTGCTCATTTGCTTCCCGGCCACCAAGATCCAAAATAATCACACATTAACTGTATTAATTAAAACACTGCTTGGCCAATCACTTAAGTGTATTGCTAGATAGCTCTTATACTTTAACCCATTTCTATTATTTTGTATTTTACAACAAGGCTCGTGGTTTACTGGTAAGTTTCCCAGTGGGCGGCTCACGTCTTTCTCCTCTGATGGCTACATGGCGTCTCTCTGACTCTGCCTACTCTCTCTATATATCTCTTCCAGCCTGGCTATATTCTGTTACAGCATTGACCAGAAGCACCCTCTTTATCAACCAATGAGAATAAAACATATTCATAGCATACAGAGGGGAATCCCACATCAGGTGAGGAAGGGAGGAAGCTTGCATGACCTTTCTTGGCCCCCAGGAAAGCAACAAGAAGATTTGCTAGCTTCCACGGCACATTCAGGCTTGCTAACCCTCTCCCTTCTTCTCCACCTCTCTCTACTCCTGCCTCTGTCCCCTGTCCTT
Organism: Bramus lutescens; assembly: GCA_001685075.1. Taxonomy (NCBI): domain Eukaryota; kingdom Metazoa; phylum Chordata; class Mammalia; order Rodentia; family Cricetidae; genus Bramus; species Bramus lutescens. Next base: position 20,961 of record LOEQ01005126.1, read on the forward strand.
CATCCTTTTCCTTTGCTTTTCTGTCAGAGAACAGAATCCTCAACATGTGTGGGGAAACACATGGTAATATAACTTTGGGGAGGACAGCTGATGATTGCTCTGATGAAGGACACAAAACCAAAGCCTGCTGAACATTTTACATGAAAAATGAAATACTATAAGCCTTTAATATCAGCACTCAGGAGGCAGAGTTAGGGAAATCCCTGTTAATCCACAATCACTCTGGTCTACATAGTGATTTCTTGGGCAGCCAGAGTCATGCAATGAGACTCTAGCTACAAAAATAAAATAAAATAAAATAAACCTAAATCAGAAGATTAAATATAAAAGGCAAATTGATAAGAGGGTGAGAATGCATTTTACTGTCTAAAAATTAAAAAAAATAGATAAGAAGACTTGAAGACTAAACTTGGTAAACTTAAAATTCTTGTATTCATGAAGAATTGGAATTAAAGAAGCATATGAATTATGAAGACAGAACATTTTATGTATATGCCAGGGGTTCTCAGTCTGTGGGTTGTGACCCCTTTGAGAGTTGAAGGACCCTTTCACAGCGGTCAAATATCAAATATCCTACATATCAGGTATTTATTCAAATTATAATACGTAACAGTAGGAAAATTATAGTTATGAAGTAGCAATGAAATAATCTTATGGTTTGGGGCAACCACAACATGAGGAACTGTATTAATGGGTCACAGCATTAGGAAGGGTGACTGGTATGTGATCATTTTTCATGGCAGAAAAACAGAATACAAATATATGTGTGTATATGTGTTTGTATATTGTATATAATTTACAATATTTAGAGATATATCATTATTTTTAAAAAGCAAAAATCTTTATCATTTATCAAGCATGTGAAAGTCACATGGAAAAGATGAAATTTTAGTGTCTGGAGCCAAAAACTCGAATAATAAATGCATAGTTTAACTTGTAATGTGTCCTAAGGAAACATTAGGGAAGCGTGAGGGTGTTTCAGGGAAGCGTGCAGGTGTTTCAGGGAAACACGGGGGTGTTTCAGGGAAGTATGCAGCTGTTTTGGTCTGCTTGTTTACAGGAAGGGAGGGCTTTGCTTTACATCCCAAATTTGCACCAGTACCAGACTTTCAGCACCATAAAGCTCCAAACAAAAGCGAATAACGTCATAAACATTAATGCATAGTCTCCTCCTTAATGGTGTGCTACCCAGCTTTTCTAATATATATAATGTTTGAAAATCCCCCGCATAATCTCTGTAGTAGATGATCAGTAAAATTCCAGATAAACCTTCTCGGGGAAATACTCTTTTTTTTTTTTTCTTTTTCAAGACAGGGATTCTCCACAGCTTTGGAGCCTGCCCTGGAGCTAGCTCTTGTAGACCAGGCTGACCTCAAACTCACAGGGATCCACCTGCCTCTGCCTCCTGCGCCATCACTGCCTGGCTGTGAAATACTCTTAATCTGAGATGCTCCCCGCAGGACCACAGTTACACAGGTTTATTCTGAGCGGCTCCTCGCAGAGCCAGGGTTCCACCCACGGGTTCTCTGTGTTGAAGACCTGCTCACCAATATAAAAGATTATCCTCTCAACACTCATACGGAATTTATAAATTTAAAAAGTGCTCTTCTCACAAAAAGATAAATTAATTGTGATGACCCCACGGCTGTAACATCAATAGCAACATCAATCTCGGGCTTCTTTCCCATTGTATTTAACCAAGAGGTCTGTATTGACCTCCTGTGATGCACATGACCTTGGGTGGTACAGTATAGCTAGAGCTGTTCTCTTTTGGTTTTTAAAGCCCACTATTAGCCTTCTTTGCGTTTCAGGCGTTATTGGAAGCCCCTGATGAATGGTCTCGATAGATGCCCACAGCAATCCTAGTAAGTAATTCCTCTGATCTTTCTGTTTCAGAGCAGAGAAACGGGCAGTGAGGAGGGGAGCGATGCAGCGCCAGGCATCGAGGACCATCCGTGTTCTTGAGAAATGGAGTGCGCACCAATTCAAGCTGTGGGAAGGATGTGTAGAAAGCCATCACCGGGGAGTTAACCTTCCCTCCAGTACCAGGAGTGGAGGATACAATTCCCCAGATAAGTGGGGGAGCCGAGGCAGATCTGTCTGCCCAGAACAGTGCCTGATCCGTAGAGGAAATGCCTTCTGCGTCCTCATTCTGCCCTGTGTCTTCCATCTTGCTTTCTAATGGCCCACTCACTGTACCATGTAATTCAACTTCTTACCAAGCACATCCATTTCACGGCTCAGCCACATTTTGCTTCATTTCATCTATTTTGTATTTTGAGTCAGGGTCTTCCTGGGTAGTCCAATCTTGTCTCATACGTGCTCTGTGATCCTTCTGCCTGTGTGCCCTCGGTGCTGGGTTCACAGATGCCTGCCACCACATCCAGTGGACCCAGAGGCACTTGAAAACTAGCCTGTTAAAAATCCAAAAGGTATACCGACCACTGGTCTCTCTCAAATCTGTTTTTCCCCACTGGTAGGCTTCATTCACAGCCGATGTGAGGCTTTGCCTTCTATTCTACATCAGACATCAAGCACCAGTGTTAGCCTTGACTTCTGTCTCTATGTCTCTCTGTCTCTGTCTCATCACCCTGTGATCTCGCACAATGATTCTACCTCCGAGATGCCTCCCAGGTGTGTCCTTTCCTGTAACTCTGAGAACTGTATCCTGGTCTGGGTTTAGGAACCAGGAGGGATCTGTTAGTTTTCCCAGCATCCTTCTCGGTGCCGGCAGCTACCACAGGCTCAGGTTCTGTCAGGACTTCTGCCTATCAAGGGGCAGAGCTGTTTCCTTTACTTAACATTTGCATTCCAGTCTGATGAACAGAGGACACCGTCGGTTTCATAACTAACTACAACTTCTTCCAATCATTGCACTCTCTTCCCAGTTCCTTCAGCTTCGAGCTCAGTTATAATACACATGTTTTGTTGAGTTATATGGTTTATTGCCAACTACTTCAATGTCAAGCCAGGTTCATTTCCCGTCTTTCTTGCTCGATATTGTTCCTGGTGTGATTTGGGTAGAGCTCCATTTCCCTCTATGAGGGGCGTTGTTTTGCTGATCACAGGCTGACATTACGTTTAAGCCTTCTGAATACCTACTCCGTGGTTTGATTCCTCCACCATAGCCTCAACTCAAAGGAAATGAGTTTTCCGAGGCCCCTCCTGCTTAGCCTTGCTGGAGATCCCGTCATGCTTTGGGGTTCCCGAATCTTATCTGAAAGTCCTTCTATATAATGATGGAAAAGTCAGCGGGATGCGTGGTCTGTGGGAGACAAGGCTCTGAGCAAGGCCGTGCTCCAGCCTGCAGAGGGCGTGGCTACTCCGCTTCCGGGACTGTGTTTCAGCTCCCTACATCCTTGTTATCGAGCATTCCAGGATTCATAATTTGGCTGATTAGCCCCGACTCTAAGCATCTTCTGGTGTCCTGAACCAACAGCTGCACTTTTTGTGAGAACAATAAAACGAGGCTTAACGATGTGAATTCTGGAAAGAGAATTCTAGACACCCTTTACTGACAACCGGACTACGCCATCACTCTCAAAGTCTGCTTGGAGAGTTCTCCCTGACCACAGAACAGCCCTAAATGACCCGCTATAAACTCCTCTGCAGGAGGGTGCTTTCATCTTAATACACTGTCCCCAGATTGTGTGTCCCCAGCTGGATGTCATTTGCATCTGAAATTTACCTTCCTTCCCTTCCTTGAGTCCAGGCCGGCTTCTCTTCAAGGACTTAGTTGTTAAAAATCGAAATGACCAGGCATGCTGTATTTTGAATTTATGCCAGAGCTCCCCATGCTTTCTGCATGCCCAAGTACAGAGTGAACCCAGTTCTACCACGGGCAACTGTCAGACAGTCCCCTTTGCTCCTGACTCCTGTGACAAGATCCTTGTATCTCTGGGAGCTGTGGAAAATCCTGGCATCAACTCCCTCACCCAGGAGGTTGCTTCTCTTGGTGATAAATCAGTTGCATGAGAGAAAAGAAGACTCCCTCCCCGCCTGTGATGTGAATGCATGAGGCATGGCCCTCCATTGCTGGCTTGTCACTTCCTCTGCAGGGCTCTCTGTAATGATCTCATTGCCTAGGGCACATCCTGAGCCTCACCTGGGCCATACCAGGAAAACTCATCTTTTTAGGACCATCATACAACACACAAGGCAGTGACTGCTGGTGCAGACCAGAGAAGAAGAGACAAATGCTCCCTCCTCTTCCTGTGTCGTTCACTGTCCTCCACGTGATTCAGCTTCCTGAGTTAGCTCCGTACCCGAAGCACTGACAGCTTGTTCATCTACACAGATGCGCACGTGAGGAACATTATGGAGAGTATTGCACATATCGCATGGTCCTAACCAGAAGCTCTCCTTCCCATTGTTTTTCAGAGGACTGAAAGCCACTGATATCACAGGTTATAAGGCAGCGGAACAAATGTGGACACCCATTTCATCTCTAGGCAAACAGGAGCAAGAGTAATGTGTATATTCTATAAAAGGTTTTAGGGATACTTGCGTAGCCAACTGACGGGCATGTTGGATCTCCATCCTGCCACAGTCCACTGTGGAAGAACCACTCAATGTCACACGAGTGTTTTAGTCAAAGACCTAGTACTTTCATTGGGATTTAAATTTAAATTTGAATAGATGTGGTGCTGTGGGCAGCTAGATCTATCTACTCTAATACAACAAGATAGAATCAAATTTGATGTTAAAATTTAAGGCTAGCTGCTTTCTGTTGTATTAGAGTCAAACGTTTTTGTATTGGGGGAGCTCACTCTACCTGCTTCCTGCTTATGTTTGGTTTGATCAGTATTTATAGAAAGTAGGAGTGTCCACTACTTTTAAAGTTTGCTTAGTTTCAAAATCCAACTTAGGTCCTCAGACTCTTGGGAAGGATGACTTCCTGCAGCAAGCATGTGAGAAGCCATAACGCCAAGCTCTCTGAAGGAGGCCACACAGACACTGAATGGGAGGGACCTGAGACACACACTTCTCTGTGGGTAGAGCAGGGTCCATATGGAGAAACTGTCCACATTTTACATGGAATAACTCCATCTTTAGCTTGACATTATAAGGTAGAGTACATCTCCCATGGATGACTGGAGTGATTTTACCAAACTAACATATGCCTAAAAATAACCAACTCAAGGCAAGTTTCAAAGACAGTGAATGCTCCTTTATATTTTTTTATTTGTGCATACCTGTATGTATGTGTATCATGTATATGACTGGTGTGCAAGGAAGTAAGAAAAGGGCTTCTGTTCCCTTGGAAGTGGAGTTATGGATGGCTGAGAGCCACCATGTGGGTGCTTAGAATCAAACCCAGGTCTTCTGTGAGAACAACAAGGCCTGTTAAATGTTAAGTCATCTCTCCAGCCCCAGAAGTGAATATTTCTGATGAAAAACATGCTACTTATTTTAAAGAAGCATTATAAGTTTTATTTTATCATTTATTTATATTGCACAGGTAGGGATCTGCAAGTGCACATGGGTGAGCAAGGCCACAGCAGCCACGTGGCAATCACAAGACAGCTGTGGGTGTCCATTTTTTCTACCACCTTGTCTTAGACAGGGACTCTGTGTTGGTCATGTGTACTGTGTGTGCTGAGCCAGCAGGTTCATGAATCAGGGATTCTCTTGTCTTCCTCCACACATTTAACTGCAGGAATTCTGGGATTACAGACATCTGCTACTATGTGCGCTTTTTACATAGATTTTGGAGATATGAGCCTGAGTTCTTATATGTGTGAGACAAGTTCTTTGCCCAGTGAGCCACCTCCCAGATGTATCCTACTATTTACATAAGTAGATCATTATTTAAGGCATGATATAAGGGCAAAATTTGAACTAATGTCTTACTATTTTAAGAATAGTGCCATGAAAGTAGGTTATGGATAAGGAAAAGAACATTTTGACTCTACTGCTTTCAAAGCTATCTGCCATCCCTTCTTCATTTTTATGATGGATTCATAATACTACCTTGTTTTAGTGAGATCTTAGGTGATCTCTTAGTGTGCTTGTTTATATGCCTTCTTAGTGCTAAGTCTATTGTTTTGTGTGTTTGTGTATTTTCAGTCAATGGATTGTAAAATTCCAGACAACAGATTCTCTTCTTAACTCTACTTCCTCTTTAGAGTTCTTCCTCTTGTCATTGGCCCATCATCTTTGGCAAGGGCCATCAGCCCTGTGGCTTCTGTGAGGCAGAATTCTAAAAACTAGCAAGTTTTTAGTGAAAATGTGTCAGGTTTTCTTAGAACCAGCTTTGCTGTCTTTGAAAAGTCACGATTATTATTTTTACATCCCAAGCCATCCTAATAATATGACAATATAGGGAACCTGAAAATTTTTATGTTTTAATACAGGCAGCATACAATAAAAAACCAATGACCTCAATTAGAAGTCTACACAGCCCTGCCTGGCAAAGCCTGACGAGGGCGTAGGTACTGTCCAGCTATGCCTGTGCCCAGAGGCAGGCTACCTGAGGAGGGGCACACACCGGGCTCACTGTCTCCACCTTAAAGCAATACACAAGGCCTAAGCTGGACTTTTAATTCAACTGTTCATACTCCACTTCTGAGAGCCTTGGGTCATTGGGTCCCCATCCTCCCAGATGAACACCTCACACCTTCTCAAACTCAGCATCACCAAACTCTTCATTCCTAGCTCATTGTCTTGCTTTCCTTATTTATGTGTGGGGGTTAGGGGGAGGGAGATAAGAAAAGGTCCTCTAGTTCTCAAGACCAAGATGTCCTCAGTTTCCCTATGCAGTCACCTTCTTCTTCTCACTGAGGTCTCACGGTTCTCCTAGGTGAACCCTAAGTTCCAAGTCGCCTTGCCTATTCAACACCATCACTTCCGCCTCCCTTGTCAGCCCTTCTTGCATAATAAATTGTCCCAAGTTCAGCATATGTTTCCAGGGTGCATCCTCTTGCGGTTTAAAAGGAAATGCGATCTAAACATCGCTTGACTCCTATTACGATTTTTTAAAAACACTGTTCTCTTTCTTATCCCCTTTGGAGTTAAACTCCTCAAAGTAGTTGTCTCTCCGCATCTAGGAGTTCCACATCCATAGATGCAACCCCCACAAATCAAATGATTTTACGAATATTGTGACTGAATGGATGAACATACACAGTCCTTTGAGTCCGTGTACTCTGCATGACAACTATTCCACGGCACTTGCAGGAGATTGGGTCACCTGAGAAGGTAAGATGTAATACTCCATGCAAATGGTCTTGCATTTCATAGCCAGGCCTTGGCACCTACAGATGTAGGTACCCAGAGGGGCTCCTAGAACCAGTCCCCTCTGGATGCAGAGGTGCCGACATTATTTTTGACGTATCATGAATTACATACATTATAGGATGTCATGATGTTTTGATATATGTGTGCAATATGGAATGATTAAATCAAACTAATTAACATATCCATCATCTTGATAACCTGTAATTTTTAGGGAGACTTTTGAAAAGTACTTTCTTGGTTGTTTTGAAGTATACAATGATGTTATTAACTGTAGTCACTGGCTGTACCATAAGCCCAGAGCACTCCTGCTTATGAGAAACCTTATACTTTGATGGAAAAACTCCAGTTCCTACGCCCCTCGCCTCTTTATCCACAGGTAGCCACCAACCAACCTATCTACTTCTATCTACTTCTGTGAATTCAACTTTGTAAAATTCCACATATAGATGAAGGAAGGGGTACAAAACAGGGGATGCACTCTCCCATGGAAGCTGGGCAAAGAGACAAAGGCATGAAGTCCCCCTGGGCAAGATGAAAGCATGAATTCCATCTAGGATACTGAATTGTTAGCCTAATGAAACTCATTTGGAAGTTTTGACTCCTAACACAGTCAGGTAACCAATCTATACTGTTATAGGGCAAAATAGTTCTGATCACTCATTAGCTCAGCAATGGAAAGCTAATACACAGGATATTTGCGGAAAAGCTCTATTTTCAGTGAGACCTTTGGTAAATTAGTAAAACTGAATGTGCTTTCCCCAGCTCTTGCCTTATTCCTGTGACTACCTTTTATTTTAGTATGTATAATTATTGAGAAATTATCACGTGACATTTCATTCTCTTCTACATGGTCACCTCTAAGTGCCTTAAGAGTATATTTATATCAATAATAATTTACATTCCATTTTGCCAGCACCTAGAAGCCAGCTTCATTACACTTGCTCAGAAAGCACCTAGTAAATAAACAATGAACGTATGAGAAGCAGGACACTGTGATCTTTTCAAATGTACAGACCGCTGTTCTTTCTTTTATGCTATTCCCTCTATTATCAACACTGCTTCCTTTCAAGGCTCTGACGTCTCTTATTCAGACTTTTATTATGACATGCAACAAATGTCTTATATTTTGTTGTGCACATTTTGCACTCTAGGTAAGTCCAGGAAAGCAGAGTCAAGGCATATTGGTAATATAAATACATATACATAAACATTGATAGGAATGGTGCTGATCCTCTAAATGACCAGATGGTGGAAAGGCCAACATCTATGGCCTTCACAAAAACACTGCCATTCCACCAAACTATATCACTTCTTCCCATCAGAAAGCAGGTCTAGATTCCATCTCTTGCCCATAATGAGCTCCTATACAACTCATTAGATATTTCAGAATATGCACTAGCTTATAAGGGAATAGTCAAAAGAGTTGATACATGTGTGATTTACTTATGAATATAAAAATAAACTTACAAGTTTATAATATGGTATTATTAGCTATGACAGAATCGTTAATGAATATTTTGCCACATAGAAGCTGTTCTTAACTGAGACCCTTTACCTTCGTCAACCTTCACCTTCGTTGTGCTGACTGTGAATTCTCCCCACGAATGAGCAATAACAAGCCTAGATCTCCACCCTTGAGTTTTCACTGAAGTTCTGTGTTTCCAAGAGTGAACTGGGCCTTGAGCATCCACACAGCAGAAAGGCTCCCCATCTTCATGCCTTCAATGCACTGTTGAACATTTTTTTTTTAATAATTTATGCCAGTGGATCTGCTGCAGCCATTGAAGCACCCTATCAGTAAAGTGCTGTGGTCATCTGTATTTCAGAAGAATCCCTTAAATAGCACTCACTAGAAGCAGGTGGAAGTTGAACCTAGGGGTCAAACCCAAGGCAAGCTGATCAATAAGGCAGTCCTTTCAGTCACCATGGTGATGAATGAGACCCTGACTCAAGACAGTGATGATATGGACTTAGAAGATTAACTGGGCTTGGGGACTGCTTAGAAAATGAAGTGTATAGGCTTTGTGGCTAGCATTGCTGATGAGGTTAAAAAATAAATAAAAGAAAGAAATAAACCCCAGTAACAAGATGACTGGGTGAGCTCATGATTAACAATATTAGCTGTGACAGAATCTGCAGAGGGAACTGGTTTAGGGAGAGGATTATTTTCCTGAGGATGACTAGAGGCCTCTAAAAAGCTTGTCAAGGGATCTGGTGATGCTCAGACAGTAAGACATTGAGCTTTTTAATTTTTGTGAGACACTGTTCGGCTACTATGACAGCATGTCTTTCTATTTGATGAGTGGAATAGACATCTTCCTCTCAGCCATCACACTGAAAACCTCAAGTGTTACAAAATAAAACAGTGGAGTTACCTAATCTTCTGAGTGACTCCCTGACACATGTTTAGATCCCAGGGGCAGATTTTTCTCTACCAGTTAATGAAGAGTCATAAGCATTAACAATCCCACAGGGCCTTTCCAATATCTCTGATAAGCACTGAACTGTCCACCATGAAATATCAGAAATAGAAGCATCATCCCATAGTGAAAGAAGCATGACATATATTGATTTCCTCCTCCCACAGGATCTTCATTAACACAGATTGTACTATTTATGAAATCTCATACCCTTTTCCTGGGCAAAATGTGCTTTAGAGAGAAGCTATGACAGATTGGATATGACAAGCACTGTTTTGCAATTACTGCATGTCTCTGACACTGACATCCTCCAATTCATGCCCAGGATACCCTTGTGCACATAGGATCATTAGCAATTATTTTTTAGATGAGAAAACTGAATCAGTGAGCAGAGTGACAATCAATGTAAGATTTCTAACTCTATAGCCAACATAGTCAAGTTCAAATCTAAACTGAAGTGAGTTACTTAATCTCCTTGAACCTCAATGTGTATACCAAAAAATATAGGTTGGGAGAAAGGAGGCAGAGTCAGAGAGAAGCCACATAGCCCTACCAGAGACAGATGCCAGAACTTTACATGGTAAGCCAGGTAAGGCAATACACAGATTAATAGAAATGGGTTAAATTAAGATGTAAGAGTTAGTTAACAAGAAGTTAGAGCTAATGGGCCAAGCAGTGATTTAATTAATACAGTTTCTGTGTGGTTATTTCGGTTCTGAGTGGCTGGGATGAACAAGCAGCCACCTATAACAAATTGGCGTGCCACATGGCCAACTAAATCCACATAAAACTTGAAAAAGCTTGGAAAGAATTCTAGACACAGAAAAACAAAGTTTTGCCACATTTTTTGGTGGTGGGGGGACTGGTGGCATGTGGAAGCTCCTTTAAGAGAAGTCTTTCTGATTCATTGGTAGCAGGAAAAAAAAGTCATGCAGTTTTGAAACTGTGGCTTTTTGGGCCATGCTGCCAACAATAAATTCTGGCTCTTTCAGGAGGCTGAGTATTTAAATGGGGTTTGTGGGCAGCAGGCTGCAAGTTACTTTGTGGCAGCATGGGCCAACACCAATAGTCTCAACTCTACCACTCCTACCGAGGGTGGGTCGTCAGTCAGCGGCAGTGAATGGACTTCCGCCATGTTGGACTGGACGGAGCAAGCAGGCAGGGCTGTATTTGCTCTAACAATGCCGCAGCTTAGGTTTTTAAGATGCACTTAGCATTTTAAGAAGCAGTTCTGGTTAGAAAAGGATTACAGATTCACAATAAAGACAAATTCAGACGTAAAAGATCTCTAAATGGATCACAGTGTTAAATAAATGTATATAGGCTTGGGAGAAAGAAGAAAAAGAATACAGAGAGTTATAAAAAGAGACAAATTGTTTTTTTAAAAAATAAAGCAAAGTCTTTAAAGAGACAGAGTAAACTTGTAGAAAAAGTAATAAAGTAAGAAAAATAAGCCACATAAAGATGGAAAATACACAGAATCTGGATTGTGTATTTTATTGTGTTTTCTTTGAATTTTTTCACTGCAGAGAGACATTTGATTTGGGGAATTGCTAAGCTAAACCAATATATGTTACAAGGCACCTTGTCTTCAAAATTTTGGTCTAAGGATGTGTTGCTTTGGAAAAGAAGTTCTTCTCTTGTTTCCAAGGGGATGAGAACCTGTGGAATCCTTCCAGACTAATGTGGCTTGATGGACCAAGACTCCCCAAAAGATCACCATGAACACCCCCAAAATACTTTGCCCAACAAAAAGCAGGAAGCAGTTTGGTGAGAACTATGCCCAAATTCCCAAATATTATTTATAAATGTTTGTTTACATTTAAAGGAGGATCTGCTATAGATATGGGTACTTTGCATTGGTACGGATCTTGGTTTATTGAAACACATTTAAGATCAATTTCGTTGTATGTATATTTCTGCTCTTGATTAAGGTATTGTGCTTGTCCAGCTCATTTAAAAATGCAATATATAATTAAGATATATAGGTTAATAGAGAATCATCTATAACAGCCAAGCTCATAATCATATTAGTTAGGTTTTCTAGGTATATAGAGATATATTTTAATTAGATAGGTATAATTCAAATATTTCAGAGACCTTCAGAATATGGTATTTAAAAATTTTTAAGAGCTTAAGATTTTTCATGATATGAGACACATCTACTCCTGGCAGCACCAGTTACTTCAAGAGGAAGGTGGGCATCGAAGAGACTTCTTATGGAGTTTGCGAGCTATTTGGGCAAGAAACTGCTCTTGCCTGGAGTGCTCTATAGTGTGCTGTATGAATTGAACATGCAGGACCCAAAGAAAAATGACTGAAAGAGTCTGACAGACATTCTGCAGGACACAGAAGAATGTGACTGACAAACTGCCAATATAGGTGGAATTGTCTTTGAAATTAGGTGCTTCATGGGAAAGTCTGCCGGACACTATGGGTTTCTAGGCTTCGGTGATACAGAAGAACTTTATGTGACTCTTCAGACAGTGAGATGTCTCTGTCAATTCTAGAGTTTTAGAAGTTATTTACAATGTACTTCCTGTTAACTTAGGTAATATCATATTTTTCTGGAGTCTTTCATGGAATTGAAGAATATATAGTTACAGTTTTCCTTAGTTATGATAGAAGATAAAGAAGATATGGAGACAGGCACTTTCCAAGGATGAGAACCATCCGAGACAGATAGTCAATGAGAAACTGAGATCTGCATGCTTCAACTGAAGAATGGATTCCATGAACCAGGAAGCTGAGTGTCAGGAAGATCCAGAGACTCTATGGGGCTGTCCTGATTTCACCCCAGAAGAACTGAGCGAGGATGCAGCTACCCAGTAAGCAAGGCTACTGAGCAACCTTGGCCCTTGCTCCCATGAGGTCAGGCATTTGGTATGTGGCATATTAGTTTATGAGAAGATAAAATACACAACAGAGAAAGATCCAGAGAACACTACCCCCAGAAGGCCTTTAACTCTGTGTTCTTTCTATTTTTCTACTCCATTTTCCTTTGAGCTTGACACACAAGTACTGTGTTCCCTCGTCTCTTCAGTTGGTACTCTCCTCTCCCATCTAGTGACACCAAAAGTCAAGATTATTTTATCTTTAAACACATGCAAATGTTCCCCCAGATTTTCAGGCTATCCCATTGGCTTCTGTGGTGGACTTATCTATGCTACCAGCGTCACTGAGTCCCCGAGACTGAAGCTGTTCTGCTGTGGTCTTCTTCCAGGATAGTATTACTCCATTCCTCAACTATTTAAATCCTTAAATTTCATACATACATACATACATACATACATACATACATACATACATACAGTGTGTGTCTATGTATGATTTATGTATGTATGTGTGTCTATGTATGATGTATGTATGTATGTCTATTTATGATGTATGTATGTGTGTCTATGTATGATGCATGTATGTATGTCTATGTATGATGTATGCATGTATGTGTGTCTATGTATGATGTATGTATGTATGTCTATGTATGCATGTATGTGTGTCTATGTATGATGTACATATGTATGCATGTGTGTCTATGTATGATGTGTGTATGTATGTCTCCCATATATCTTCTGAAATCTATCTGCCTATTCCCTCTCTCTACTTCCCTCCTTCTCCCTAGCTCCAAATCGTCCTGTCTCTCCAAAGAATTCTGAATGATAATGTTGTTACCACTGACGTCAGATTTGCATAGTGACATGATCTCAGCTTTCCTCCTCGGTCGCTGTGTTTCTGTTTCCTCCTGTATAAAATGGGAACAACGTCAGCTCTAGGATATGGTTTAAGAAACAGATAAATTACTGCATGTGAAGCACTGAGAACATCTGTCAGACTTTATACATGGCAGTTGCATAATTTAAAAGAATATTAATGACAAAATTTACCTAATATCTGAAGTACTTAAATGATATCCTAAAGGAGACTACGAGAAGGCGAGAAGGCGTTAGTGTTCGTGGCTGAATACCCTCTGCCAGCCACAGCCACAGTCCACCTTCTACATTACAGGAGGATGCGTTGGAGGTGAGATTCTAGGCTGCCGAGTGCTTGACAAGGGCCTAGGAGGTCACATTGCTCTCAGGAAATCACAAAGCACCGATTTTTGTTAAGGGGGTATTTCGTCAGATAAGCAGGTAGCTATTTGTACCATAATTCTAAAACTGAATTTTAATTAAAATACCATTTAATAGCCTGGAAGATTGTCCTGGCATAGATCAATCTGCGGCTGGCAAGAGGCTACTCCTGCCTGCCTGAGAAGATCTTTCAGCATTAAGAACCTCGTAGGCTGAACTCGCTGTCAACACTAGCACTTCAGTCTCTCCCAGTTTCATGGCATTTTATTTTGAAAAAAAAAAGAAAGAAAATGCTCCCATTAAGCTGTCTCCATATTGTATTTGCAATCTGCACTATTTTATATGGCCATTAAAAGTTTAAATGTAAAAAGAAAATTAAAAGCATTAATTTTTAAAGCTTGAGAGTGCATAAGAATGAAAGGAGAGAATCAATACCATTCAAGGCACAAATCCTCACCGCTGGTCAGTTTGCTCCTCCCTCTGCTACTGTCTGGGCTGCCTTGTCTCAGATGCCTGCCCCTGCCCTGCTTCCTGGTTCTCTGCTCTGCCCGAGGCTCCGTTTCTATGAACAGCTACCTACTCGCAGGTAACCTTTACTAAGTGTGGAAATGAATAACATTTAGAATTGGAAAAAGACTGTCCACTTACCGATGTAAAAAAATTTGTTTTTCAAAATCACCATAGTTCTGGGTTTAGGCCTTTACACTGGAAATTCAGGAGAAAATAAAGCCTTTAAAGACATTTCCATGCAGCAATCTGAATGGCTAATGACCGCCCGCTGCCAGAGCCTTGTCGGGAATGCTACTGAACATTCATTACCGCGAGTCTTCCGGTAAGTCCTGCTTGCTTTTAAATCAGCCCAACTTAGCTTTTTATTTAAGCTTCACCAGTTCAGAGCCAGAACCTCACAGTTTCAAGATCTAGGTCCCCATTAAGGGAACTGTGCATGTATAAGGGCCTTCAACAGTAGATGCAGGCACAGTCAAAGCTGGCCCCGAGTTTGAGGAATACAATATCAGGGAGAGGCTCTCAGAATATCACAGAGCAGGGTACTTTTGGCTAGCACTCACAGCATTCTTTAAACATCCCAAACACAAGAGAGTTCTGCTTGCCCCGTTCTTAGATGGATCCTGGCCTTCAGAGGATTCCGCTCAAGTTTGGTCAATCCTCAGACTGGGGTCCCAGTCCCTAGTGACCTGGCTGACAATGAGTAAGTCAGGCAGAGAAGAGCTTCTAAAGTGACAGCTCGTGTCCAGTGTCTTCTGGAGCGTCATTGCAGGTAGTTTGGAAAAGCATGGTGGAACTCGATGGTATGGACAAACAGTGCAGAGCTGCCCTCTGGCATTGGAAGCAGAGGGAAGGACATGTGAAAAAACTACAGGGTACCAGGCTGGCTCCAAGTCCACAGCTTTCCGAACTATAGTGTAAGGGGGTCCAGTTGTTCAGCTGTTGAGCAGGGCAGCAGCCAAGTTCATGCATGCTAACAGCATGTGGAGAAAGGTGCTAATGAGCGTACACAGTCTCAGACTTGGAGTAAATTACCATTGCACCCTGCTTGTGCGCGTTAAGTGTGCAATGCGTTCCCAAGGTCAGAACCACACTGCTGCTTACACAGCCCCGAGGACACAGGTGGCTTGTGCAGTTACTCTCATTCCACAAAAGCACCAACATGAAGCACCATTAATAAAATCTCAGAGACAGAAATTGGGGTTCAACCTGAAGGTCAGAAAAACAAAGCAGCCAGCCACTGACTTTTACCTGGACCTCAGTCTGAAATGACAATCCTGCCTCCAGAAATTTCAGAATGAGACTGAGACTGAGAGCTGTCTTCTCCCCTCTTATAATCCTCTCTAGTTCTGGGATTTAGGGTGTGCACCACCACTGCCTGGCTTCTAAGGCAAACTAGTGAGGCTACTTGAATTAAAGGTGTGTGTCATTGCTGCCTGGTCTGTAAGGCTGACCAGGGTGNGAGACAGAAATTGGGGTTCAACCTGAAGGTCAGAAAAACAAAGCAGCCAGCCACTGACTTTTACCTGGACCTCAGTCTGAAATGACAATCCTGCCTCCAGAAATTTCAGAATGAGACTGAGACTGAGAGCTGTCTTCTCCCCTCTTATAATCCTCTCTAGTTCTGGGATTTAGGGTGTGCACCACCACTGCCTGGCTTCTAAGGCAAACTAGTGAGGCTACTTGAATTAAAGGTGTGTGTCATTGCTGCCTGGTCTGTAAGGCTGACCAGGGTGACTGATTTACTTTTCTGATCTTCAGGCAAGCTTTATTTATTAAAATACAAACGAAATGCCACTACACCAACACATGCAAGCGAGGAACTTCTGATGCATGTTCCATTAAAATTAGAATTCGAGTTTGGGCTTTAAAGTTTGTAAATCTGTCTTTTTGTGTAATAGTTCACATCAACTTTTTCCTAATTAAAGATACAATTTGATTTACAAAACAAAATGGCTGGCCTAGAGATGACCAAAATAATTAGAAAATTTCTATTAACTCTTATTTACTACCACTTAGATGCGATATTTAAGATTAAAATACTAAATTGTTTTCCTTGAAGAAAGACTTTTATGATCTTGCCGAGGAAAATTTTGAAAGTGTGTCACAGACAGTAAAGCAACTTAGAAAATGCTGATTGAGGTGAAGTACGGGGAACTATTGATGAGTTACATGTCTCCACAACACAGGACAAAGCACATTCTGTATTAATTTAGTGTCGAAGGAGTCCTCACTTACAATTAATCATAGATTATAAAGAAGGCTTCCTTAATCTACGGTGTAGAGCTTGCTTCTTTGCTTTATGCAGCATTACTCATGCGGATGGCATAAATAGCCCCAGAAAGTTAAACAACAGCCCTAGACTACAATGATAAATAATAGGACAGAAAAATATTAATGGACAGAAGAAAGAGAGGATACATTATCAAGGAGCGGGAAGAAGGGACGGTGAGCATGATTTAAAGTCCGGTGGGAATGGATCGGTCATTCCAGGAAGAAAGCGTTTACATCATGCCCCTGGCACACTCGCCATCCTGTGACACATTTCACGGCTGACTCGAGACTCAGGCTCCAGCTAGGAGACTAGGAACAGGAGGGAATTGAACACTTAGGCTCGGGAGCTTCATTCATCATTTTGGGGACAGGGGATTGTTATTCTTATATTTAGTAGGATGCTCTTCTAATCTCTGTCTGTCCCCCTGTCTGTCTGTTATCTCCTCTCTCTCTCTCTCTCTCTCTCTCTCTCTCNTCTCTCTCTCACACACACACACACACACACACACACACACACACACACACCCCATGATTGCCTCTCTTGGCTGAAAGCATTAACAGGGCCAGGTACCTCAGCACAGAGTGTGGTGCTGTTTATTACTAACTTGCTGGAGAGGTCTGGATGTCAGAGAGACAGCAGAACCTTCTGGGGAGGCAAGCAGCTTTCTCAGCGGGAGTGTGTGGAGGATGAGAGAGGACATGTGGAATTATGATTCTGCTGTGCCCTTAGGGTTCCCTGTAGTGTTGCAAGAAAACATGAATGGGGCCAGAGAGATGACTCAGCAGTTTAGTGCCATGCTCTTGCAGAGAACTTGAGTTTGGTTCCTAGCACCAACAGAGGGTGTGTCTAACAACCATCTGTAATTCCAGCTGTGGGGGATCTTGTATCTCTGGCCTGTGTGGACACTAGCAAAAGTAGTTACAGGGCAGGGGTATGATGTTAGGTTGGGTTTGGTGTAAATGGGATAAAGAGCAAGCAGACTCAAGCCACTACATATGGGACATTTAACCAAGGTAAACCACTACATATGGGACATTTAACCAAGGTAAACCACTATATATGGGACAGTTAACCAAGGTAAACCACTACATATGGGACATTTAACCAAGGTAAACCACTACATATGGGACATTTAACCAAGATAAACCACTACATATGGGACATTTAACCAAGGTAAACCACTACATATG
>LOEQ01005126.1:72178-90493 GCA_001685075.1 Bramus lutescens
AGATAGATAGATAGATAGATAGATAGATAGATAGACAGACAGACAGATAGGAAGGAAGTAGAAGGGGCATTGGGACACAAGAGGGCTTTAGTGATGTGGGATTACCCTCTGTATGCTGTGAATACCATTGGTTAATAAAGAAGCTGGTTTGGTCTGATAAGGTAGAACAGAGCTAGGTGAGGGGGAACTAAACTGAATGCTGGGAGAAAGAAGGAGGAGTTAGGGAGAAGCCGTGGAGCTGCTGTCGGAAATAGACGTGCTGAAACTTTGCTGGTAGACCATGACCTCGTGGTGATACACAGATTAATGGAGATGGGTTAAATTAAGATGTAAGAGTTAGCAAATAAGAAGCTAGAGCTAATGGGCCAAGCAGTGATTTAAATAATATAGTTTCTGTGTGGTTACTTTGGGAGTCTGAGCAGCCAGGAAATGAAAAAGCAGCCTCCTTACTACACTTTAGAAAGAGTGGAAAGGGGAAAGAGAGATTGACGGGGTATGTACAATCTGAATGCATTACATACATGTATTAAATTGACAACAATATGAGACAAAGAGCAGAGATAAAAATCAACACAAGAAAACAACTCTGAAGTTAGAGATAAATAATTGGAAATACTAGACAAAGATATAAAAACTATAGAAGTTAATAATTGTTTTATTTAATTATTTTATGTGTGTTAGTGTCTACATATATGTAAGTGCGCCGCATGTACTCATTGCCTGTGGAGACCAGAACAGAGTATCAGTTCACCTGACACTGGAATTAGGCAGTTCCATTTGTGAGCTACCATGTGGATGCTTGGAACTGAACCTGGGTCCTCTAACAAAGTAATCAGTGCTCTTAACCTCAGAGTCACCCCTCCAGACCCTAATAATTTTTTTTTAAAAAATCTCTTAGGAGCCATGAACAACAAGCGTGGAGAGTCAGGGAAACATCCATAAAGGAAGAGGAAATCTTCTAAAGGACAAGAGCACAGTGGCCAGGCGGCAGGGTGTCCAAGTGCACTGAAACACCAGACCCGAAGCAAAGAGGACATTAAAAAGCCGCAAATAAACATGAGCAGTGCTGACAGTTTCTCCCTTAGACACAGCAGCAGGCTATGAGCAGCTGAAGAACCCACCAGTTCAAGAGAGGCCAGTGAACAGTATCCCAAATCCAGCAGTGTAAGAAGCAAAATCAAATGCTTGGGTCAAAGTGAAAATAATCAGATATAAAAAGATAAAAGTAAAAAATAAAGATGAAGAACTTTAATATATAGAATATTTGAAATTATGAAAATGAGAAGAGTATACTAGATATATTTAAAGTTGAGGAAATATAATTTTTTTTACCAACTAGCCTTTCTTTTTCTTAGTGAAAATATTCCCAAATTTGCAGAATCAGTTCACGGAAGAATAAGGCAATACAGTCATCATAATGTTTGTGAATAAATACATGAGGTAAAAACCATATGATGAATTAACCTTGACCATAAATTACCTTTCATAATATAAAGATAGATACAGGGGCAGAGGAAGAGAGAGGGAGAGGGGAAGGAAGAGAGAGAGAGACTCCAAATGCAATTTACAAACAAGTAATAATGTTTGTGATTGTTCTAATACACTGTTAAGGACAGGTAAGACTCTCAGGAAGCCGTCGGAAGCACACTGCACAGGCTGGAAATTCAAGTGGGACTGAGGACTTAAGGACTTTGACAGGCTGAGTGACAGCCCTCCACATGTGCCCACTTCCAAATCACTAGAATGCATAAGCGATATCTCTATACCGGGGGGACTCTGCTAGTGCTGTGCTTGAGACTCTTAGATTGTTCTAGATTATCTATATGGGAATCCTGTAGCCAGGACCTGCGTCGAGGGCACAGAAGGACTGAGAGTATGAGGAATAATCTCTACAAGAAGCTGAGGAATGCCACGTCCCTAAAAGCCTGAAGAAGCAGGGACGATGTTCTCCCCTGGGGAAGTGACTCCTCTGATGGTACCCTAACTGTAGGTGCCTGAAACTTAGCGGTTCCAAATCTGTCCCAACCAATGAGGCCAAATTTACAAGTTTATGAGAAAATTGAACTCAGACAGCAGCTGTAAAGGGGCCATGAAGAGCTCCTGTATATTAGAATGTGATTCAACCTGACTCTTAAGTATGTGTGAACAAAGGGTGACTGTTTAATAAAGTAATATCACCATGACTGCAATGCAAGAAAGACAAGGGAGAAGACACCATGGAGATTACACCCACACACTTGCCGCTCATGAACATCAGCAGTGAGCTTGAGCCAAGGGTGTCACCAGAGTGGACAGACCCTTCCCACTGACCAAATGGTCATGCAGATTCTGAAGACAAGTACATGTAAGCCCAACTAAAGAGCTCCAGGATATATGAACTACAGTTCAGAAGACCCCAAATGGGAAAGGACACACCACAGTTATGATGGAAGCTTTCAATGCGTGTTCCTAGTTGGAGAATATCTATTTAAAAGTCAACATGTCAGTATGTACAAAGATTGGAGAAAGCCATTAGTCATGGTGTCAGTTGCATGTGTAGAACTCTCAAAGCTGCATACAACAGTGCAGCTGTTCTTAGAGGACACGTGGAATATTCACAAGAAAGACCACATCTGTTCTGTAGCATAGATGTTAGCATACAAAATGATTTTGATACCCTGATGAGTATACTCTGAAAGTGAAGAAAATTTAATGTAATGTAAAAGTGTTTCTGAAATTCTCAATTACTTGAAAAATATTTTTAGAATTATCAATCCCTTAAAACACAGCTATGAATCAAAGCAATAAGGAAATTGACTTTTTTAATTGTGTGGGAAAAAATCCATACCAAAAATGTATAGAATGAAGTATATGGTTTGAAGTTATTACTTCATAACTTACATAAAAAATGAAAAAATATTTGAAAAGGTTAATCAAGGGCCTGAGGAGATGGCTTAGCAGTTGAATTGCTTACTGCTTTTGCAGAAGGCCTGACTTCAATTTCCAGTATGGATGTGGTGGTTCATGACAACATGTAACTCCAGTTCTAGGGCATCAGATGCCTTCCCTTGACATCTATGGACATCAAGTACACACACAGTACACAGACATGCAGGCACAGCATCCATGTATATAAAATAAGAAGAAAATAATTTGAAAATACTTTAAACTTTCACATTTAGAATCTAAGAAAAAACAAAGTATAATAAAAATAAGTAAAAATTTAAATATAACAAAGTTTTAAAAGTAAATGAAATATAATTAGAACAAATCAATCAAATGAAAGATTCACAATTAGAAAATATAAACACTGATAATAAGATTGGAGTAAAGGTAAAAAAGTATAAATAATAAAAAAGTAACTGTCATTGGGAATGAGACATGAGAGATCAATTAAAGATCTTCAAAGCCATTGATAGATTGAGAGAGTATTAGGATAATTAGGATAAGCATTGGGTCAATAAATGCAAGGGTGAAGATTAAATAGATAAACTGCTTGAAAAACAATTTGCCAAAATTCAGTAAATGCGCAAGATAAAAATTGAGTGTCTCTATATCAATTCAAGCTATCAGCAACAACATCAAAAAAAGAAAAAACTCCTAATTAAAAATCAAACTTTGGGCATCTATGGCATTACTGTTTGTTTCTCTGAAGTGTATCTGAGGAGAAAGTCAATTAGTTCCAGGGAAGATTCAGGAAAGGAACTGAATTACTAAAGAAAGAAAAACTCCAAAGCTGTAACTGTACAGAGAAAACCACTGACTTCTAGTTTCATAAACAAAAATATAGGCATGTTTCATAAGCTAGAAGAACATAGCAAGCATGACAGCACACATCCACCATCCCACATCTTGAGAGGCAGACGCAGCAGGATTGCTAGAATCTGAGGAAGACTGTAGATCGAGACTGCTCAGCTCACCAATGGAAGAGTTAACACTTCAAATCTCAGACTTTCTTGAAAGATGCAGAGGTATAGGATGCGCACATCCAGGGATGCATGTGTTTGAAAAGCAGTTAGTTAGAGACCCCAGACAATAAAGAGAACCCTAAGAGAGACATACCTGGGTCTACATAGGAAGGTAAACGGTAAGATCTCCTAGGTAAATTGGGAGTGTGGGGGTCATGAGAGAGGGTAGGAGGGGGGGAGGAAGGGAGGTGAGTGGAGAAAAATGTATAGCACAATAAAAGCAATTAAATAAGGAAAAGAAAAGTGATTAGTTAATTCAGGGTGGTGAGTGTTAGCATCTCAACACTGAAGACAGAAAATCTTTGTTAGGAAAATAGAAATTATTTTTCCTGGGTAAAGGCAGATTGTAAAAGACAAGGGAATGTTGTACTCCAGAGACATAAGGGAAGAATGAACCATTAGGGAAGAAACAAAGCAAAGCAAATGCCTTATGAAATTGAAACATGGACTCTTTCCTTGATGTGCTAAGTAGAGATGAGCAGAGAAATAAACTATCATCTATCCCAGTTTCAATTACATATGCTATATATCTACTGTTATACTAAAAACATATATAAAATTNATGTCTCCATACATACCTCCCACACTTGAAATCTGGTCATAGGGAGGCAACTTACTACTCAAAAGGCCTCCTTTCCAGAACATGTCATTCAGTCCATTTCCATGCAAACACCATCATCCTAGTGTGTGCCGAGGAGGGAGATCATCCATACATATTTATTTGATATTCCAAGCAAGGATCCATTAGCAGATACAACATTTGTTTTCTGCATGAATCGTACACTTTCAGTCATAAAATGTTTAACTCCATTTTAAAACTCTAATCAAAAAGAGATTTTAGTTTTTGATTTTTTTTCATCTCAGAGCTTATTAAATTCTATCTTAATACCTGGGACTATTCTCAACTCAATATATTCTTCATTATATTCTAACATCTGTAAAAAGCTCTCTACTAATACCGTGCATTTTGTTTCTTCTTATTCTTCTGCATGTGTGCATGTGTGCATGTGTGCATGCATGTGTATGGTATTGGCGCACATTGGCAAGTGCAGATACAGGTGTCTGGGAGTGTGGAAGCCTAAGACTGATGGCAGGAATCTCATCCGATCACTCTCCAATTTATTATTTTTGAGGCAGGGTCTCTCAATCAAAGTCAGAGAGCATGGATATGGCTAATCTCACTAGACAGCTTTCTTTGGGGAGTCCCCTGTCTCTGTGAACTGTAGTACCCAGTTCAGGCATTTACATGGATTCTGAGAATTAGAACTCCAGTCCTTACTTGTGTGAAGAAAGGGCTTAACCACTACGCTCTCAGGACCAAATACTGGAGTTTTTTATTCCAACTTTGGGAGAAAAGAAAAAAAAGAAGCCTCATTCGAAGAGAAAGGTATCTCTGATGCTTCTTCTTTTCCTCTAAGTAAAAATGGCAATGTTTCTATAAATATGCCCAGTAGCTCTTTCTGCATCCCATAGTTACGTATTTTTCAGTTGTTTCATGCGGGTATCATGAGGCAGAGTGCCGAATGACTTCATGGCATTAACGTACAGCACATAAGCAACAATGCCACGCGTGAACTCTGCTTCTTGTGGAAAACATCGTGCTACGGCTCGGCATCCAGTGACCGGGTTCAGTTCAAGCCCATTGGGCGCAAGGCAGGGAGGCCTGTGGTGTGATTCTCAGCCGACAGCGGAAGCTGAAACCCTGAGAACCTGCAGCAGAGGAGCCACCCCCAGCCAATGTCTGCTGTCTGCAGACACTGAGCACTGGTGTTCTTTACCTTTATAAAAGCTCTCCCAGGCATACCGGAAGTCATGTTTTTCCGTTCCCTAGGTCTTACTTCATCCTGCCCAGTTGACACTTCACATAGTATCTCTTGGGGGTTCTCTCTGGAACATCTGGAAAGGTGGCTCATGCCCAGGCATGGTGGCATGCACCCACAAAGCACTCCAGATGCTGAGGCAGGAGGCTCACACATTTGTGGTGTCTTGGTTTTACCGGGATATCTTGCTAAAATGAAACAAGCAACAAGCAGATCAAACCCCAAGCTCCCTTTAAACCTAAGAAAAAGAAAAATTACCTACAGGGCTTTGAGCTGCTTTTAAAATTAACATTCAGAAGTCCAGACACTGGTAAATTTCCCAGTTTTTTTTTTAATCAGTTGCACCATTCTTTGACAATTTCATGCATATGTATTATGCATACCGAGTGCTCTCACTCCCGCCCTTCTCTTAAGGTCCCTGGCTCTGGCCTAGGCTCCTCTTCCCTAGAGATCCCTCCTCATATTCTTGTCCACGTGTTTTCTTTTGTGACACACGGAGTTTAAACGTGGCTTTGGAGCTAGCTGATGGAGTCAGGGGCTCAACACTGCCTGTTCTATTAAAGAGGTCTTACCAGCTCCAACACTGAGCATCAACATGTCTGGAGCCTCAGTAATATGTGTGCAAGTAATCCTCAGTATTGTTATGCAGTGTGCATGTGTGTGTGCTCATGTGCATGCGTGTGTTCATACGTGCATGTGTGTATGTTGTGCATACAGAGGCAACGGATGCATTGGTAATATCAGTGTGGGGAGGAAGTAGGTCCCTGGAGCCGGCCTAGCCTAACTGATAAGTTCTGAAATGATGTGGGATGTCCTTCTGTATATGTGTTGCTCATATTGATTAATGAATAAAGCTGCTTTGGCCTATGGCAGGGCAGAATATAGCCAGGCTGGANTTACTTCATCCTGCCCAGTTGACACTTCACATAGTATCTCTTGGGGGTTCTCTCCGGAGGCCAATCCCTGCAGCCATTAGCCCTGAGCCTCTTCAGAGCACCCTGGGAGTTCGGGTGGGGAAGACACACCCAATGGCCGTGACCTCTACACACCTTGCAGAAGCCCTTGCTGTGGGCACTAATGTTTACCTCCTCTACACTCTGAAGGGGTGACCTTGGCATCCTGTGCTACAACCTGGTCCCTCTGGAGTCACCTATGGATGAGTAGGAAGGCTACCCCCAAAGTCTAGGGACAGGGGTTTGAGGGAAGGCCTGTGCATGAGTGAAGCTTTTCCTTGATATTGTTCTGCGTTGAGCCTGTAATGCGAGGGGTAGAACCCATAATATAAAATTGCCTATCAGTTCCCTCTTCTATTGTGTTGGTGGCCAACACTTCCTTAGCTGTTGCTTTGTTTTTTCTCTCAAATATGTTCATGGGGGGGGTGACTGAGGAGCTTTCAAATCTTCATGGCACCCTTATTTTTGCTTTCTTATACAACCCAGGACCACCAGCCGAGGAGTGTCACCACCCACAATGGGCTGGGTTCTACTGTATCAATTAATAATCAAAAAAATGCCTCCATGGCCGTGCCCATAGGCCAGTCTGAACGAGGCGATCCACAGGTGAGGTTCCCTCTTCCTCGGTGTGGCAAGTTAACAGCAGATGCTAACTATGACAGCTGAGGAAGACCCATACAAATGCTTGCTTTTCTTTGGGAAACAGGGCATTGCACAGGACACCCTTCTGGCTTGTGCGTAGGCTTCTGCCTGCCTCCTCTGCTCTGGAAAGACGAGGAGAGAAGCAAGAGAGGCTTTGCAGTCCTTTCCCAGGCAGCAGGACAGAGACCTGGGAGATGTTACAGAATTAAGCTTTGTGGCAAGAAATTGGAGGGTAATTCTGTTACTCTTGTTTTTATTAAAGTTATCTAACTTCTTAACCTCTAGTAAATTCTTCAAGTTTAGATAAAATACTTGTTCTACATTAAATTTGCAAGGTAAGAGAGGTAATTAATATAATCAGAGAGGGAAGGAGAACTCTGACAGTTCGTATTACTCAGGGGCCAAGCTAAGCCAGGAAATTTTTTTTTCTCTGAAAATTCGATCTAATGTCTCATTCATTACCTAATTACCTAAAAATAGGTTTCTGAGATTAGAAACCAAACTGTTTCAATGACTTTGCAGAGATATAAAGAGGGAACTAAAAACAGAACAGAAAGGTGTGGCTGATTGTCCTAACCAGTTCACCTGAACACGTTCTCCAGGCGTCCACCCCCAGCCAATGTCCGCTGTCTGCAGACACTGAGCACTGGTGTTCTTTACCTTTATAAAAGCTCTCCCAGGCATACCGGAAGTCATGTTTTTCCGTTCCCTAGGTCTTACTTCATCCTGCCCAGTTGACACTTCACATAGTATCTCTTGGGGGTTCTCTCTGGAACATCTGGAAAGGTGGCTCATGCCCAGGCATGGTGGCATGCACCCACAAAGCACTCCAGATGCTGAGGCAGGAGGCTCACACATTTGTGGTGTCTTGGTTTTACCGGGATATCTTGCTAAAATGAAACAAGCAACAAGCAGATCAAACCCCAAGCTCCCTTTAAACCTAAGAAAAAGAAAAATTACCTACAGGGCTTTGAGCTGCTTTTAAAATTAACATTCAGAAGTCCAGACACTGGTAAATTTCCCAGTTTTTTTTTTAATCAGTTGCACCATTCTTTGACAATTTCATGCATATGTATTATGCATACCGAGTGCTCTCACTCCCGCCCTTCTCTTAAGGTCCCTGGCTCTGGCCTAGGCTCCTCTTCCCTAGAGATCCCTCCTCATATTCTTGTCCACGTGTTTTCTTTTGTGACACACGGAGTTTAAACGTGGCTTTGGAGCTAGCTGATGGAGTCAGGGGCTCAACACTGCCTGTTCTATTAAAGAGGTCTTACCAGCTCCAACACTGAGCATCAACATGTCTGGAGCCTCAGTAATATGTGTGCAAGTAATCCTCAGTATTGTTATGCAGTGTGCATGTGTGTGTGCTCATGTGCATGCGTGTGTTCATACGTGCATGTGTGTATGTTGTGCATACAGAGGCAACGGATGCATTGGTAATATCAGTGTGGGGAGGAAGTAGGTCCCTGGAGCCGGCCTAGCCTAACTGATAAGTTCTGAAATGATGTGGGATGTCCTTCTGTATATGTGTTGCTCATATTGATTAATGAATAAAGCTGCTTTGGCCTATGGCAGGGCAGAATATAGCCAGGCTGGAAGAGATATAGAGAGAGAGTAGGCGGAGTCAAGGGGACGGACAGACACTATGTATCTGCTGAAGGAGAAGGACCCAGAACCTTTCCAGTAATCCACAACCTGGTGGTAATACACAGATTAACAGAAATGGGTAAATTCAACATGTAAGAGCTAGCTAGAAATATGTCTGAGGCATTTGCAGAATAGTGTTGTAATAAATGTAGTTTCTGTGTCATTTTTCAGGTCTGGGCGACTGGGAAATGAAGGAACAGTCTCCGGTTACTGAAAGTGAAAACTCATGATTCAAAGGACAAGGGAAGGACTGGGTGGAGCGCAGGAAAAGTTTGCACATTTTTCACTCGGTGGGAAGAAACCGTCCTGGAGTGAGGTGAGACAGGCGCTTTTTGCGGGGGCAGATGGGAAGAGGCAGTCCTCCTTGCTGACCACAATACTTCTACCGAGCACCGTGGGTCGTTCTGAGCACTGGATTTGGGGCCTGGGGATGAAATCAAGCCAGAGTAGCCCAGAGGCACAAATGGAAACATTTTAAAACGTGATGAACAGAACTAAAACCCCATCTGAAATTCGGAACCATAAGTAATTATAGCCCTATTAATAGGCATAAATGCTTAGTTTTGGCTGTAATACTACAGATGAAAAGAACATAAAGAAACATTTAAAAATATCAAAGCGGAAAGGAACGGACAGGAATATTTCTCTAGGACTTGAAGATGCAGCCTGGTCAGTGGCTGCTTAGCCTAAGTGCGGGTGTGGGGCAGTTTGTAATATCATTATCATTCTTAACTAGACCGCTAGATCCATACCAGTCTGGAATACAAGAGACACTGCTGGGACGGAGAGATGGGGAAGGGAGGGAAGGAAGAAATAATAAAACAAACCTTGTCCTCACTGAAATTTCAAATTCATGTTTTACAGATCAGAAACGGGACAATGCAATAGAGCGGGAAGAACGGGATGTCTAAAGCCTGGGGTTACTTCCAGCAGAGGCTGCCCAGGGAAGTCTTGTGCACGGAGCTTTTTCTAAACTGTCTCTGAACCCTAAGCCTTCCCACGCCTCACGCTTTCAGACCCCACCTCAGGAGCACGGCAGCAAACCTGTGGCCTTCGGGTGTGGGAACTAAAGGCTGGTTAGGCGCACGCACGGCAGACACAGCCTGAGCGGCAGGCACCATGCTGGGAAAAGGGAAAAGAAGCTACAGTGTGGACTGCCTCTCCACTGCTCAAGCCTCCTGTGTTTCCAGGCTCTGCTCAGAGAAGCACTCAGCTCTAAACTCAGAAATCTAAACCCCAAGGGATGTAGTGTCTCCTCCTCACCGGTCCTCAATGCCCCTATTCCCAGCCCCAGCCTCCTCCACATTGGTCCTGAACACCCCCATTCCCAGCCCCACACTCAGTTTACACTGTACGCTCCCACGTGCATGCTTCTCTACTCCAGCGAACTGCACCCAGGTCTCCTCCTCCAGTTCTAGCTACCCAACATATCAACTCTGTCTTTCTTTGCTTCACACGGCTGCTTCAGTTCTGCGGCCACACTGCTCACAGTCTCCCCGAGGACCAGGATTCCTTCCCTTCTCTCCTACCCACCCACACCGCCCTTGCTTGTCCGACAGTCCTTCCCCAGGGCTGCTCTCTTCTCTCCAGAACCGTCAGGAGACACCCAGGCTTCCATGGGGTGGACTCAGGTCTTGATGAGGTAGAAGGTCATGTCTCCTCATTCCAAGTCCACTCTGGTGCTCTGCTATTGGCATTGCCTCTGCCGACCTTCCCACCATGCAAAGCTTCCAGTATACTCTTACTGAGAACGGGGCTACACGGGCTTCATGGAGCCTTCCTGGGAACTGAGCCCCGGTACTGCAGTCTTTGGTGCTTTGTAGCATCTAAGCTCATTCCCACGACTGCTTTAACCTGTGCTCCATCTTCCTCTTTTGTAAACTGGATTTTGAACACACGGACTCCATCTTTTAGAGTAATCTACAATAACATACAAAGGAGACTTAGTAGTACGGTTGTTTACAACCTTCCTAAGATGGGACCTTTTAATACAGTTCTTCATGCTGTAGTGACCTCCAACCATAAAAATACCTCATTGCTACTTCATAACTGTAATTTGGCCATTTTTATGAATAGTAATAAAAATATCTGATATGCAAGACATCTGATATGTGACCCATGTTGAGTGTCTTGACCCACAGATTGAGAACTATTGCCCTAGTACCTATGCCAACTTCAAATGTGTTCATATTTCAATAAAAGAAATGAAATTTCTCTTTTAAAATATATAATTGCGACTGGAACTAAAGTCTTAAGAGAAAGGACCGCAGCAAGAACGCATCCCTTGATGCTGACATTCTGTGCTAACCTTTCCAGCACTTGGTACAAGAGGGCAGGGTCATTTTATTTTTCCCTGGCAGATATGAGGAAGAGAAAGCTGACATAAGCATCTGCCAAGGACTTTCTGAGTTCTCATAAAAGTTGTAAGAGTAAGTTCACCTGAACTCTACGCACAATCTACGAAGGGAAACAGAGAAAACTTTCACACACAGAAAAGTTCAGTGGCCGCTAGAAAATGGCTGCGAGAAAGAATGAAAGTTAGAAATGGAGAGGGTGAAGCTTCCCTAGTGACCTTCCGTTCCTCATGCCGAAGTCCAGCAGGACTGGGCTCTCGGGATCTCATGGAATCTCTTACCACCTGTGATGAGAAGGGTCTCTCCACCAGCACTGTGCTCCTCTTCAGCTGAGGAGTTCTGCACGTGATCACGCCTGAACTGTGGTGTGTGCGCTCTTCATTCATGACGGCCTATAAATCGTACTGGACTACATTTTACATATACAAGAAAAAGACCGCCCCCAAAGCCTCAGGTGGCCCATTTCCAAACACTGGAGATAGTCGGTGTCTAGTGTGCTGGGTTACTATGTATCCTTCTAAATAACTAAAGACTCTGACTCCTTTTAGTTTTCCTAGGCGCTGTAATTTTAAAATGATGTCACTCTCATAAACTTTTCTCTACTAGTGGACACTCAGGGCCTTAATTTAATTCTCCCTGAATCTTCACCTTATATGGTTTCTGACTGAGGCTGAGGGGCAGATACAGGCACATCGGCCAAGCAGGACTTGTCTGTGTAGGGGCAATGTCAGGAAGAGGTAAAGTAGATGACCTGTTTGGGTGACTGGAAACATGGCATATACAAAGTTGTGCCTCAGGAGAATAACATTGCCCGTATCTACAGTCGAGAAGAAGAAATGGTTAGACTGAGCTGTCAATCACAGTGAATGCAAGCTACAAGTGTTGAATTCAAGGGACCTCATCTTCTCAGGTCTTACATTCACTCTGAAGGATCTTCTGCCTCAGGCTGCTTGTACAACACCTTTAGGAAACAGACTGGGTTTTTACAGAAGGTTCAAGAGGGAGATGTCCCAAAGAGGGTGCAATGTGAATCACTCAAATGATAGAAAATGAAAAGAAAAGCTCATGGGAATGGATGGCCAATAACTCCAATCCATGTTGTTACTCAGGTCATGTCTTCAAGACATGCTTCTGCTCCAGACCTGAGCAACAATGGAAGAAACATCAATATTGCTGATATGACTGCAGATGTGCCCAAGGTTATGGTGTATTTGGGACAAGAGTTAAAAGCACAGTTACTGTTTTATTATTTCCTCAGAATATAAGCATCACACATGGGCATTCAAGCCATCAGGATAAAGAACCATGGGCCTCCCCATGCCCATTCTGCTGTGGCCACATGTGGGCTCTGGCCCACAGTACCACAGTACCACTAAAATAGAACTTGGGAAGCATGAAGGCAGGTCCAGCATCCCCTGGGAGGTCTCAGCATTGAGCAACTCAGCTCTACCAGGGAGGATACAGAGACCATCTGACTGGTCATGATGCAAGCACAAACTTCCAAATGCTCTGTAGTTGGTCCTCTAACAATCCAAAGGGAGACAATGAAATACACAGACATGCGTCTGCTTGTTTCAAGACAAGAAAATTGCTTTGTATCCCTTGCTTAGCTTTCCATCCAGGGAGTGCCCTGCATGCTGTTGCTTTACAAAGCTCCTTTCCTGCCCCCTTTACCGACGGTCACTTTTCCGTGGCTGTCATTTCTCTACTTTCAGCTTCATCACCACTGTACAGCCTCTTGATGTCCCATCTCCAGCTGGAGAGTCTGTTGACTTTATGTGCATGGTTTTAACTTCTTTCTACAGCACATGATAGTCCCAAAGACATTCCACACTCAAAATGTCCCAAAACACATTAACCACTGTATACTCTTCTTGACACTAAGGCTAACATTGTCCAAACACAAGCCTAACCATGAAATGCCTTTGATGGCTCTCGGCTCGAGAGCCTTCAGCGTCTATCTTCATGTTTACCTGTACACACTTCTAGCTACCTGCCCTTACCCTGACACACTAGAGGGGATAATCTTGTCTAGGATCTTTCTCTGCACATCAAATATAAATTGATGTCTCCAGATTTTCCTCTTCCCTTTTAATTATCCATTTGATCTTTGATGATTTGGTAAAATCCCCCTCAACCTATAAATCAAGCAATAGCTCAGTTAATATGCGTACTCTGGGATTGGCTCCCCAGCTGACATAGGTTCCCATTTTTCACTGTTCTGGGTTAGTTTCCCTTCTAGAATAATCCTCACTCTATCACATAGTAATGTTTATCTGCCGACTGTGTGCTGCTATGTTTACTAATTGATTTTGCAGTTTTCTTACAGATTATTTTGGTGTTTAATACATATAGAATAGATGAATTAAAATATAGAGAAACAAGTAACAGTTAAGAATTAAAAACCCATAGAGAAAACATAAGTATAGACTGATGACTCAAAATCAGGCTACTTTATGATGTTATTACACGGAACAGTGAGATATTGAATATCTTTGAGCATAAAACATAATCATCACTGTGTCAACTTTTATAGCCCATTATTGATGTACTTTGAAGGGAAATTTGGAGAACAGACACACCTATAGACTCATAAACAAAATGATAACTTTATAATACACACAGAAAGAAGATCACATAGAAGAAAGGAGCTTTTGTAAGGTTGCTGTTTCAATGACAGGACCAACCTACCTAGGCTTCCTCATTCAGCTTCCACTGTTTCTCTGCCAGGAGCAGTGGAATAAACAATGCCTGAATGTGTGAGTTCTGTAAATAATACCTGAGTGCATGAGTTCTGTGCAATTTAGTGTCTGGACTTCACTGGTTACTGCTGTGAATGCAGCAGTACTAGTGGAGAGCTGTCTGAAGGACCGTGAAAGCGTAAAAAAATAGATAATTAGCTATGATAACAGGTGCAGATTATGAAGATGGCCAAGAACTCCCTCATTTTCTCCAATGACTGTTCATGTTTTAAACACAAACTTTTAAAAGGGAACCAAACAGAAATGACAATCCTCAAGTATGGAGGCCTGGGATATTGCTAAGTGGTAAGAACACTTACTGTTCTTGAGGAGAACTCAGGAGGACCTGAGTTCAAATCTCCAGTAACTGAATAAAAAGCCAGTATGGCTGTAATTGCCTGTAACCCTAGAAATTCAGGGGAGACAGGTGGATCCTCCATACCCACTGTCCAATCAGGCTACATGGAAACATGATCTTCAGGTTCAACGGGAGACCTGTGTCAAAAAGGCTTCATGGCAGGCAGTAAGAGAGGAAGGTACCCAATCTGGCCTCCACCTGTGTGTCCATAGTCATGTACTTTTGAACACTCATGTGCACATAAACACATATATGCCGCAGAAACCGCATATACATATATGCATAGACACACAGGCAAACACAAAGAGGGCTCAACTATGTATCCCATGATAATCCTAAGAAAAGTTTCCAGAATTCTGTTCTGTCAGGAAAGGCCACAGAGAAATGTCCTCAAGTCACATCAGACTGATGCCTGGTTCATATGAATGCCTCATGAGAAGGCATTTGTGAAACTCATGTTCCTCCTGGGTTGATGATTATTCTGCAGGTACTTACCCAGACACCCATAGTTTACTTCCCTGGGACCATCACCCTGTCTGAATTCCTTTGCTTTGTCCATTGTGGTCATGGACATGGTAGCTACGGAGGCAGTGGGAGTGTAGTTGCTACAACACAGGCTCAAAGCAATGTTCTGTCTTGATGCACTGCTTAAATGGAAGGACTAGACTTACAGCCACATGCAGTTTTAATTGCCTGAACAAATTGCCAAGGCGTGGATTTCTCTGATTCTCAGACATCTATATGTAATATAACTATAATATACAATATAAAGAAAAAACCCAAAGATGACATTGACATTTTATAATTAAATGAGGCAGAATTCATTTACAAGGAGTCTTGGGATAGATATCCAGACGTGTGTGTGTGTGTGTGTGTGTGTGTGTGTGTGTGCTTGTGCACGTATGCATGCTTTCAGCCTAGAGACAGAAATACTTAGATGAAGGAGAAGTTGCCCATACAAGAACAAGACCTTCTCTGACATCTCTCCTTTTGTCTTAATAATGGTGTTTAAATCTACCATGAAACCTTTCCTTAAACTTCAACCTCAGTTAGTGTTAAAAGAGTAGGCTATAAATAAGAAGGCTAAGACTCCTTAAGAGAAAAGATGGTTTTATCCTGTATGTCATCACAATTCTTTTCTCTACTCCCTCCTAATCTACTTTCTACATGGTCTGTATGTGCACAGAACATCTCCCAAATGTTTTTTTTCACCTCCTTAAAAGTCAGTACATGAGGGTTTGAGACAAGGACTGTGCACATACTTAGAGAGCAAAGCATTCTGGGAGAGAGACTTCCATGGTTCCAGCAGCCATTCCAACTGTGGGGAAGTTTTTAGCTTCAAAGACCTACCTTGAATTCTGACAGCAAACCACTGGACATATGCTCACAGAGATGTCCATGCAATGATACTCCTCCAGCATTACTGTGTTGTAGACTTTATTTACCATTTTAGTTGATTTTGAGGAAGTGTCTTAAGCCCGAGACCACATTGAAGAGACTGGGGAGGGCTCTTTCTTTCAAATCATGGAAAAAGCAATGTGGAAGTTTGGAATGCCACAGAGTGGAACTTGTTCCTACATGTCAAGCACCTGCAAGTCTTGTCACACTGAACTTTATTTGAACCTCAGAGAATGTGGGATTAATTTACATTTCATTAGGTGCTGGTAAGTCCCTTGGCGCAATGCAAGGTGGCTTCAGAATGAATGTGCTCTAGATAACTCTGCAGCTCCTGGTCCTGTGAACACCAACCCTAAAAGCCCAGGCAGAAAGGTCAGGCCCACACTTTCTAATCAATATGCATCCTTATGCATCCTACGGAGTACCTTCATGGAGAACTGTCCCCAGCCCCTCACCATCTTAACCCCACTACTCCACCCCACATTGCCCAGACCAAACCAGCCCACCCACTTCCTATAACCCCACCAAAGACCTCACACCTCACGTAAGTCAAAATTGCTGCGGGAACTCCTTCTTGCTTCAGCCAATAGCCTTTAAGATACCAGCCCACTTGGATGTGGTCTCTTTTGCTTTAAAAAGCAGTGGTAGCCCTGATCTCTCTCTCTCTCTCTCTCTCTCTCTCTCTCTCTCTCTTTCTCACACACACACACACACACAGAAAGAGAGAGGGGAGAGAGAGAGAGAGAGAGAGAGAGAGTGTGTTACATGTGTGAGTGTGGGCATTTCAAAAGTATGACTAATAAAAACTCAGAGAGAGAACTCGGGGTTCAACCTGAAGATCAGAAAAGCAAAACAGCCAGTCACTGGCTCTTACCTCTACTTCAGTCCGAAATGGTGATCCTGTCTCCAGGAATCTCAGAAAGAAATTATGAGTGAGAGCTGTCTCCTCCCATTTATAATCCTCTCTAGGGCTAGGATTAAAGGTATACATTATGCACTGCCCAGTTTCTATGACAATTAGGGTGGCTACTGAGATTAAAGGCGTGTGTCATCACTGGCTGGTCTGTAAGGCTGACCAGTGGGGCTGTTTTGCTCTCTGATCCTCAGGCAAGCTTTATTTATTAAATGCAAATGAAGCCAGGTGGTGGTGGCTCAGGCCTTTAATCCTAGCACTTGAGAGGCAGAGGCAGGTGGATCTCTAGAGTTCTAGGTGAGCTAGTTCCAGGACAGTCTCCAAAGGTTCAGTGAAACTCTGTCTCAGGACGGGGATGGGTTGGGGGGAGCAAACAAAATGCTGCTCCACACTCCTCGTACATGGATGTCAGAGAACATGGTCTCCTGTCACTGCTCTGTGAGTCAGGCTAACCATGGGCTTCTGGGACTCTCCTACTTCTGCCTGTGTTGCCTTAGGGGCACTAGGTTTAAAGATTCGCTCATTCTGCTATGCCCCGGTTTGAACCCAGGGGATTCAATCTTAGGTCCCCATGGCTGGGCAGCAGCCGCTTCAACCACTGAACCATCTCCACAGCCTTCTTCCTCTTTTTGAGTTGATTCTTTTAGGCCATTTGTTACAGTAATTCAAAGTTGAAGAAGAGAATGACTTGGAAGCCTGCATAATAAAATCCCACGCAGCCACGAAGGAAAAACATAAACTCCCATAATCCTCACATAATGAATATGAAATTCACAAACTAAGAAGGGAAATCAAAACATAATCTTTTGATTTTACTACATAGAAATAGTCATTTGTTGGTAAGTGTCTGTTGGTGACAGTCTGAGCCTCTCTAGAAGGTGTAAGCAAAACTCATTTCAAGTAGGATGTGCTTTGATGGGCCAATGATCATTACTTTGACGTGCTATTTGGACAGTTAGAGAAACCTCCAAGACGCTCACCTGGCACGTCTGTCTAAACAGCCCTGACTACCAGTTCCAAGAGTCAATACGGCCAGTCTGACAGTCAGAGAACTAACTAAAGCTGCCTTGGATCCCCAGAAATGGAAGAGAATCTAGGGAAGGTACCTAGATCCTCTGCAGTCAGTTTTGAAGTCAAGAGTGAGGTCATGTCTTTGCAGAAATAACCTGTTGCTCTACCAGGCTCTGTCTTTCCAAAGGCACTTCACTGGATTACAGTGTGAGACAATTACCACACATTTGGGCTGTCTCTTGACTTGGGAGTACCTGACTCTCCACAGACTTAGGTTTTATCAGTCTTGTTTTGTAGTCTTTCATACAAATTTTTGTGTGACTGAAATTGCCTGAGTTTTTAAATTTTTGTTACTGCAGATGTAAGTCCTGCTGGTCTTATTTTCAGAGTGCTGCCACAAACACAGGAATACGCCACTGGGTTTTGGTTGTTGCTTTTGCACTCTTTAAGGCCACCGGTACTCTTAATTCTGTGTCACTGCTCCCCACCTCCCCTCCCATTGGGTGACACGTTCCTTTGAAGGTTTGGCTA
>LOEQ01005126.1:92774-104396 GCA_001685075.1 Bramus lutescens
TCTCTCTCTCTCTCTCTCTCTCTCTCTCTCTCTCTCTCTCTCTCTCTCCCTTGGGACTCCATTACCAGTGTGGTAAGAGAGGAAGTTGCCCGTCATGCTCTGGTATCCACAAAGATTCAGGTCTATTTTCTAACAATTCCAATCTCTGCTGTGTGATCCATTGCATTTCTATAAGTCTTCCCTGCCCTCTCATCCAAGACACCCATTGATTGCATAGGTATCAAAGACATCTCCTTGGGCCCATCCTCTATGCAATAACATAGGAATATGCTATGCTTGAGGAATGGCTGTCACCCAGCAGAAACTATCTGCTGCTCTCTCCCACTGTTTCTTTCTGAGTCCATCTATGACTGGGAGCTTCTCTTTCAGGTCATCATCTTCCAGGCTCCAGAAGAAAGTGAGGCAATCCCAGCTCTGGGGAGACCCTTAGTGAGCAGTTTGTAGCATCGTTGCCAGCCCTTCGCAGTTGAGAGCAGCTGCAGTGCAGGCTGCCCCTCCCTGGCACACAGTAGGGAAGGTGCCCCTCCCTGGCACACAGTAGGGAAGGTGCCCGCTGACCCGCAGGTTCCCACAGCTTACGACCTCATTCACAACTGCTTTCTTCTGACGAAGGCTCTGGACTAGCTCCACCAAAAAGGGGGAGAAGGAAAAAGGGAAGAAAGGAAACCTAGAAAAGGGAAACACACTGCTCTCTTCCCTCTATTTGAAGGATAATTTTTAAATTGTATAGAAAAATGAATTTTAAAAATTTAATCACTTTTTTTTGTCAATGCTTAGGCCGGATGTAAGGGGAGACTTACACCTCTGTAACGGTGGCAGAGTGAGCTGTGTGTGACTCAAATCAGGATGGAATGTCTCGTATCGATGTAGGAGACGATGTCCTCGTCCTATAGTCCTTGGTCCTGGGAGGAATTGCTCGGGAAACACGGTGCCACCTTCAGTTTCTTTCCCTGAAATCACTGAGCACGTGAGATGATTACGATCAGCAGCCATTCCCCGCCAGCATCCCTTTCTATCAGTCTCTCTATTGTTTCCTCCAACAACATGATGGAAAGTAATAAGAAGCCTCGGTTCTCCCCTTTTTAATACCACTAATGCTCACTGAACCACATTTAATTACAGGAATGTATATTGATACGTGGAGCATAATCAGGTCAGGGACCGGAGCTGGAATTGATTGAGGACAGCTCTTTCACACTCATTTCAAATTATGAATGCTCCGGCGCTGACGGAAAGAGAAAGGGATTTAATTTCCGAGTGTAGTGTTTGCTCATTCCTTATAATGTAAGCACTCACTGAACATGCTTTGTGTCGCGTGGAGCAGCCAAGCTGATCCGTTTTTTATAAATGAAGGTCACAGGTCAATCTGGAGCAAGTTCTGGGCAAACGAGTTATAGAAATGTTCTTCTATCTGGTCCACTGGGATGGGAAGGACTAAGAGAAAATTATCACTACAGTGTGATGCATCTTCAGCCCTGGAAGGGGGCCTACAGGGAAGGGTGACAAGGATGGCTTCCAATGGTCTTGTAGCATTGGCCTGGGGCTGTGGAGAGCACTGCCAAGCCACCCTTTCATGCTATGTGCTGAGGCCATTCACCCCAGAGGATGAGTAGAGATTGCTGAGTTTCGGCCAGCAGCCGACTGTCTTACCAATCCACACAGATTTATTATTATTATGTATTAGGGACACTGTGTGCAGGATGAGTTGTGTGCCTTCCATCTGAAAGTGTGAACTTTTTCAAATGTATGTCTTAAGATGTCAGGTTTTGTGTAAAAGGGGTACATTTTTTCCAATGTGTACATTTTTTAACTTGATGTTAACATATTTACATTGACACTGGAACAATTTGCCTGTAGATATTTCCAAGAAAGGGTTATGTGTGTGTGTGTGTGTGTGTGTGTGTGTGTCTTGGTTACTTTTTCTATTGCTTTAAAGAGATGCCATGACCAAAGTAATTTAAAAAGAAAATATTTATATAGCCTCATAGTTCTAGAGGGTCTGTGACCATCATGATGTGTAACATAGTAGTAAGTAGGCAAGCGAGGTTCTAGACAAATAGCTGAGATCTTAAATCTAATCTACAAGCACGAGGCGGAGAGAGAGAGAGAGAGAGAGAGAGAGAGAGAGAGAGAGAGAGAGAGANNGAGAGAGAGAGAGAGAGAGAGAGAGATGGGAACAGTATGGGCTTTTAAAACCACAGAGCACGCACCTAGTGGCACAACTCTTCCAAACAGGTCAGACTTCCTAATCCTTCTCAAAGCGTTCTACCAAATCAAGAGCAAACATTTAAACACATGAGCCTACAGGGGGCAAGAACCACATTTTGTAATCCTGTAATATAGATGATTCACTCTGGCTTCTGCATCCAGAGTGCACAGCTGGCACATCTACTGCCATGTTCTTTTGTGATCAGCTCACAGGCATGTGAGCAGGAAGTGGAGAAGCCCCTGAGACGTACCGCCTTCCCAAGAACAAGCACTGGGCCCCACAGCCTTAGCTATGCAAACACCACCCCCATCCCCCAACAGCCTTAGCTACTTATGGCTCTCCATATGTATTAACTTAACTCTGTTTTAGAGACCTGAAACATCCTCACCATCTTTCATCTTCTGGAATTTTTGAGAGTTTATATCCATAGGCCTTAAGTCCTTTTTATTTTATCTTTAACTTAACAGTCCATGGCTAGCAGCCGGGCAACAGCAGCAGCACTGAAGTGAGATTTCAGTGTTTTAGTCTTCAGAAGACTGTCAGAGTTTAAGGACATAAAGATTGACACCAGAGGAGATAATTTGTGTTATAGTCTACCTTCTTCTTTTGCTTGACTTGAAAACAAAAAATAAAAAGTTAAAAAACATTTAAGAAATCTCAGGATCAGACATATCTTTAAGAAGCTATCCTTTAGTTGAGTTTGAGAAGTCAATGGAAAGAAAATCAAAGATGTGAATCACAGTAGAACATGAAAGAGCAAACAGGCAAACATATGACGTGGGCTGGAGAGATGACTCAGCAGTTACAAGCACATGCTTACTGCTCTTTCAGAGACCATGAGCTCAGACTGTAGCACCCACATCAGGTGTCTCACAACTGCCTGTCACTCTAAGCTGCAAAGGATCCAATGCCCTCTGCTGACCTACGTGGATCTCAGCATGCACGTGTGCATGGACAGACAGACAGACAGACACACACACACACACACAAATAAAAATAAATAAATAAAAGAAATAACTCTACATAAAAACATACATGCCAAGGTAACTTTGTATAGTAACATGAAATTTAAATGTAGGATACCAAGCTTTGAAGAAGAATCACCCTTAAAATGGGAATACAGTAGGATAAAAACACAATTTATGGAAAGTTTCCTTAAATAGTCTTAAGGGATTAACGGTATTTATGCCCCATTCCCTATCCTCAGGTATAACAGGGTAGACACGGAAGCATCCTTTCCATACCTAGAGCAAAGCTACTATTGATGCTGGTGGATTTCATGGTGTCTTAGATGAAGAGACTCAGGGTTATCCGCATGCTCCCTGTGCAGCCTGTCTCCTGGAAGAAACATCACATGTGTTTAGCTTTAGTTGTAGAAGTGGCATGAGTTTCTCTGACCTTCTTTTTCTTTTAGAGCTTTCTTTAACAGATTAAACTTGTTCA
Organism: Bramus lutescens; assembly: GCA_001685075.1. Lineage (NCBI taxonomy): Eukaryota > Metazoa > Chordata > Mammalia > Rodentia > Cricetidae > Bramus > Bramus lutescens. The sequence goes on from LOEQ01005126.1 coordinate 96,427, forward strand.
GGGTCTTGAAATTTTGAGAGGCAGGGTATTTCAATACATCCTAGAAGGTAAGTGGACAGAGCTATTGTTTAGAGATGAAAAAGAAAAGCTATAAAGTCCCAGAGGCAGGGGAAAAAAAAACCTAACAGTTGACCTAAATGTCCAGGCTCAAAGGGAAATAACAATGTATGCTGGGCTTTCATGTTTGAGAAAGGATAGTATCTCAATGGGGGCACGTCAGGGGGAAACTGGCATGTCCTCATCAGAAGGTCACTGATGGTGACTGATGTGTGTCATGCTTCCTCTAGTTCTAGACAGCATCCTCCTGGACAGAAGCTGCTGGAGGGCAATCAAACGGCTGCACAAAAAAACCATGGGGGTCTCCCTGAGCTCAGGAGAAGGACACCTCCTGTCATGTCACAGGAGAAGTTGAGGCAGGGCCACTAAATACCGTTTCAGAGTCTGATGGCTCTGTTCACAGTCTTTATTCAGCAAAAGACAGGAAGACCTGATGCATATGTGTGTGCGGAATCTGGCAACATGCTCAAGGCTAAAATTCATTCAACTTTATTTAATTCGGGTGGTAAAATAAGCAGAAAAAATACAGGAGCCACAGGAGCCCTTCCTCCCAGCGGAAGGTGAGGTACAGTTAAATTAACTTTGGGGAGGCTTCCTGGGTGTTCCCCACTCAATTGAGTAACAACTGGTCGATATGAAGCATTTGCTTTTCCCAAAGGTGGAAAGAGTGGAATTTGTATATCTTTATTTTCTTTTCACCCCAAGGTTCCTCAAGGAAAGGAATGATTCTCTGTCTAAGGCAGAATTCCATTCCCTGTACTTAAGACTGCAGTTTTCTTTCATTTTTAATGAGTTTATATTGCGACTTCCTTTGTCATGTGAGACAACCAATCATCATACTGTCTTTTTACCTTCTTTTTTTCTTCATAATGTCTTAATCACGTGACTCTGTCTAGAAATACAGCAAAAGAGGACCGAGCCTTATTTTCCAAGGACAGCAGGCTATCAACTTTAAAAATGCCAAATAGGATGCTAGATTTTTTTAAACCAATAAAAAAAGACTTTAAGAATTTGTACTATCAAAGGTGAATCACACAATATTACATTGCATTGTATCTTATATGTATTCTTTAGTAACCATACCCACAAAAGCCAAGGAAGCCAGGGATGCCCTCCTTAAATCCACAGATTCTAATCAGTAACATAGGAGTTTATGAATTGTGTCCTGTGGGTCAATTCCAACCAAAGACTGTGTTTTCGAGTGAAGTTTTATTAGCTTTGCCATTTCCATTCATGTATACAATCTGTGTTTTCAAGGGCAGAATAATTATGGCAGTGAATATATAGACTTCAAAGGCAAAAATATTTCATGCTACATTAGATTTTAAAATGTATGGAATTTCTGATTTCTTTCTCAGTACTCAGTTATTCCATTATTGACATGCACGGAATTGGAGGCAGCCGCCCAGACTTATAAACCTAGCATTTGAGAGGCTGTGACTGGAGAGTCTTGCGTTCATGGTCATCACTGGCTATACAGCAAGACCATGTTTCAAAAATCCAAAAGTAAATGACTTAATTAGCAAACAAATTTCACAGGCAGAGAATTCTGGAAGAGCTCTCTACCCATGTTGGGCATGTCTGTTCTTAGGTTTTTCCCAAAACTTCCCTGCAAGGAGATATTTTGATCTTAGGAAAATATCTTAGGATACTTAGGGAAAACCAGAATCAGAAATTTTCACACAGCTTCTAACAGAAAACTTGTGTTTTCCAGATATCTTCAGGGATTTCTGGTGCCTGAGTTCCTGGTTCGTAGATGAGAAACAGCTATGGATAAGCGGCTTCCTAGCGCCACCATTGCTTTGGTTTGTGTCTCAATTTGCTATGTCGTAGTCAGTGTTAGGGCATCTTTGTGAACAGTGGGCGCTCATCCAGAATTCTTTGTACTATCCCTGACTACTTTTAGATGAACCATAACCTCCCACTAACCTACATTCTATGCACAAAGAATATTGATGTGCAACTTGGAATCAATCTCGCAGCTTTTGTTGCTTGCCAGTTGTGCAGTTATTATCTTCCCAATGTTTTCCCCGTCAGCTCCTCTCTCTGAGCATATGCATTCTAGCAGATGGGATGCTGTGAACACTACTATAATGATGTTATTAAGAATGCTCCGAAGCACTTCAGCATTACTAATTTTGTAACAATAAAACAATACTATTGTCTGAAAGAAAAGAATAAAATCCACACTGCTGGTGAGTGCAACCAGTTACCAGGCTCCTAGCTAAGGACCTGGGATTAGTAAGTGCTTATTCCAGTAGCAAGTAGGATTCTCTGAGTGAACTAGGCACAAGAGTCAAAGGGCTTGGAGAGACTGGGAGCCCTGTGACTGACAGCCACTTGGGTGAGGATGGGGAATGTTTTTCCAGGGAGAACACAGTCGTGTTCACGCTTAAAGGATGTCTGAGCAGTTAGGACACTGGTGACCATAGTAAAGGAAGGGACAGGGCATCACTAAGATGCAGGGAACAGAAATCAGCTCGATGCTGGTAACAAGAAACCGGAGGGTGTGGCACTATAAGGTAGAGACAGAAGGCAAAGCCCAATCTTTTATGTCATACACAGGATGTAGACTCTCTCCCATAAGCCATCAGTGTCTACACAAAGGAGCAGGAAAAGACATGGCTATTTGTGGGCTGCTTTTAGAGCACATAGACCAAGAAAAGAAGGATTGAAACACTAATCTTGGCCTTGCCCAGAAGTGATGTGTCAAACTTTGCTGACTCCCCGTGGGAAGCCTTATGCTTTCTGAGCAGTGGATGGGGAGGGGTGGGGGCAAGGAGGGGTGGGAGGAGGGAGGGAGTGGAAACAGAGATAGCTGTGTAAAATGAGAAAAGGTTGTGTTCAAAAAATAAAGGCATCCTTCTGCCATAACAAGAAGAGAAAGATTTACTGCAACTGAGTGAGGGGTGGGAATGTAGGGGTGAGGAGAGGAGAATGAATTAGGGGTGGAGTAGGCACAGGACACTATACTTCAGTGCGAATGGCCCCAGGTTAGTGGGAATGAAACGAAGATGTTAATCTTGCGGCTTTCACCCTTGAGTCCTGAGGTATGGATCCTAGTAAGTGAGGTGTGGAAGGGTTAGAGGACTCCAGCGTAAAGGATGGCGAAGACATGTGCGTTAACTAAACTGGATTTGCTCTAGTTTTAAGTACACATGAGTGAAGCGTGTAAGATCCATGAGATGTTAGGTACATGCCCGATTAGAATCATTTACCGCGAAGAACTGGCTGAAACCATCTCAGTTCTGGAGTAGATGCTGAAAGGGGACGGATAATGGGAAATGATACAACTCTACTGAAAGCAAAAGTATCTAACTGATAACTACAACTGTCCATGGGAAAGACTAAGGAAGAAGGAGAGACAAGACATCTCAGAGCCACGGAGGCCACGCACAGGAGGAAGCAGCGTGGTCAGAGTAACAGAGGAACCACGCATTCTGGGGTTCGGAGGGACAATGAGCCCACATGCTCAGCTGGTAACAGGGTGTGGAGAAGAGGTGACTATAGCGTGGAGTGGTCATGAAAAGTAGTGAGGGAGGCAGCCTGATTACAGGAAGTAGAGGGTTCGTTCCCTCAGGTACCGTTTGCCCAAGTGGAGAGTACCCTCAGATACATCTACGAGTTGCCTGAGCGGGCAGTTCCTTCAGATACATCTGCAGTTTGCCCGAGTGGGAAGGCAGAAAAGCAACTTATTATGCTGAGGGAATATGCCATCCACAACTGGCCACAACCTCAAGAATGGCAGTGGTTTGAAAGCGTTGATAGAATGTGGCCACAATACACGATGATCTTCGTGTAAAATAAAAGGAGAATCATTAATGGTCACTCTCTTGGCAAGGCTGCAGCAAAAACAGCAGGTGAGTGGGCATTGGTTCATCTAGCAATACGTTTGTAGCCAGGTAGAGACAGCCATTGTTGGAGCCGAGAAGTGTGAGGTCGAGGGAAGGGCCATTTTTGTCCATTCCATCTTCTGAGATGGAAGTATGGCCTAGGCGTAGGCTGAGAGATGGGTTTGGTCAAAGGTGTGGTGCAATGCCCAGGAGAGACATTATTGGTGCAGACAAGGCAAGTACTTTCGAGTGGCAATAATTGAAAGTCCTAACAATACTTAAAAATATTTTCTCCTTAAAGCAAGATGGCTTGCTGTTCCCACGGAGAGATGATATTCTGTAATGCTGGTTGAAGCAATCTCTTTAATGCCCTTGTATCAACCTGCTGTGTGACAGGCAGATAGGACATGATTTCCTGCATTTCCAGCATTTCAGCCTTTTCTGCACTTACACAACATTCACCATCTCCATTTATTTCATCAAGAACCATTTCATGGGCTGAGATGAAGGGTGGATGTCTGATGTGCTTGACATGCAGTATGAGGCCTTCCTAGAGGCCATGTATAAAAGTCAGACAGACTTGGAAAGCATCTGTGATCCTAACCCCTGGGATGCAGAGGCCGATGACCTGAGGGGAAAGCTAGATACTCCAAGAGAGTCTGCCTCAGTAAAGGCTTTGCACCTGCCCACACCTGTACGCACATTCATCCACAAACGTGCAAACACATTCACTCCCAAACATGCAAACTCATAAACTTACACGTGCAAAAACCTTCATTTCAAAAAGAAACAATACACAATTAAAATGGGAAGCTCGTCCCACTGTCTCACAAGCAGACAGCAAGTATAGTGTATAGAAAATGAAGGAAGGCTATCACATTATTTGTAAAAAGTGTTCCCAAAATTCTGCCCTGTGTAGTGGGTTGATTCTCTAGTTGGGATCCAATCATGACATTTTCCTCTTCGATATGGCTAGGAGAAGAGATAGACATTAAAATTTACAATGACTTTATCTCAATAAGATTCAGCAGTTGGGTATGTCCAGTACGATCTCATAAAGCCCCCAGTGCCACAATGGTCGTGGTCTCAGAGTGGGAGTGGATGCAGAATCTTCTTCATTCTTTTATCAAGAGATAGGGCAGCAAAACTATTGATGTTTAGGTGTTGGGGCTGTAGAAACAAGCTTTGTGAGGGGTGTGCCTCAGCAATAGGCTGTCCATAGCTCATAAGCCTATATTTACCCGTTTATACACAGATATCAGTGGGCCACCGCAGTGGAGACAGAGTCTGAGGGTGAGTTTGCAAAGTGCCAATGCAGGGTTTCCTACAAAGGATGCCTTGCTCAAGTTGAGCCTGATGAAGGCATGGAATTGAGGAAACTCAGACCAGCTTCAATTCTACGGCCCAGAAATTAGAAAGCTCTCTCCCTTGGCTGACTGAGAATGCTACAAGATCTACAAGATGCTAGTAATGATGTTTTTCTGGGAAGGGCCAGCATGCCTGGACCCAAACCTGTTTCGAATGTAGTCTGGAGTTACTTGGTCTTCCACATCAGGGTCAGTAGAAATACTGGCTTGAGTTCCTCCATGTTTGCATATTCCAGACCAGTCGATCCTTTCCACTATCTTGACTGTCTATCATAACCTTCTGGTATGTCTTCTTGACCTACCTTGTACCCACTGAAAGACAGCTAAATTGCCAAATCTGAAAGGTGTGAGATACCAGGATGCCCAGGCAAAAGAAAATCATTCCCCTGTTTCCTAGAATGTAGATGGGATGCACAGAGAAGGTGATCGACTTGTGCTTTGTCCATCAAACAGAGTATGCATTTAAAATAGGAGTGAAGGTTAGGGACATACCTGGACTCAGTCTGGTCAACTGTGAGCAAAAGTCTCCAGTGAATAATTAGGTGGCAAATGAAGACCTATATTGAAGTATTTGACTGAGGCCAGACTGAAGGAAAAGCCTGGCCCAAGTTCTCCACAGTGAAGCTAGGCAAATGTCACTTGGTCACTAAAGGGTTGTGTGTCTCTCAACTTTCTGTAACTGTAACAAATCCTTGAGATAAACACGAGTTGGTATTTATTTTGACTTGTGGTTTTAGCAGTTTCAGTACAAGGGCACATTACATGACTGGAGGAAACTGTTTATCATGGAAGACAAAGTGGGAAAACATAGTTATCCTTGCAGTCGCGTCACCTCCCTAGTTACATCACTTCCTTCTATAAGGCTCCACCTCCTGAAAGTTGCACACACATAGCGGCACCAGTTGTAAGAACCAAGCTGCCAACAAGTGAGCCAGCCTTTGTGAGACATTCAAGACTTAAAAAGCAGGAGGCTATTTTTATTTGATTAGAAATTAATTGCTGAAAAGCAGATGGTAATGTAGACATAGACTATGAGAAACGGGTAAGATGTAAGGATGGGCAGAGACGTGAAAGACGACCAAGCCAGCCTGCTGGGTAGAGCCCACATGTCGAGTGCTGAGCCTGCTTCTGGCGTGAAGACCTGTGTGCGGTCGCTATTCCGCCACAACCCTTGTGCTGTGGTAGGACTCGTACTAGATGATCAATGTGTATTTGGTATAAAAAGAAAGCAAAGCAAGACGTGAGAAAAACCAAACTGATTTCATGCCTGATATGCTAGAATGTGCTGCTGGTAGCCAATGACTGAGAGGGGGAACAGTCCAATTTCGGTCAAAGCGATTTTTTTCCTTCAGTGATAATTACCAGGATTGTCATTAATTTAGCCTTCTTCTTGCCCTTTTCCCCTAATTTCCCTGCCTTTATAAACTCTTTTTCTCCACCCACACCTTGGTTTTCATTTTCTTTCTAATGGCCTACCCATGCTCAAGTGGCATCTCTGCTCTGTGAGCGCACCCCAACAACAGACTATGGTCTCTGTTTCATTCCTAGGCTTTTCTTGCATCAGTCCAACAGGGGACTGCCTGTCAAGGTCACTCTGAGATTTGAGCTGTTGGAAACTCAATCTTTGCACAAGCTCTGGTGACCTTGAATGTCTTGAGAACCTCTCTTGAAGAGAGTGGAGAAGCAAGATCTGCCCTTAGGAAAGGACATTGAATACTAGTGATCAAGATCACCTCTCCCCTGGCAAAGTAGAGGCCATTCCCAGTGCTCAGATTTGTCCCTGTAGGACACCAGATGCTGACACAAAGCAGGTGTTCAAATCCGTTTGCTTAGAAATTTTTACCTGGTTCCTCTCACTCCCCTTTTCTTTGAATTCTAAAGATTATATTTCTATATATTTTCATGCGTGTACTTATGTCTGTGTGCAAATATACACATTCAGGTTTTGGGGACTGAAATCACAGAGTTTGTAGGAGACCCGGTTTATTAGGTTGGTGCTGGGATCCAAATTCTGGTCCTTGTGACTGAGAAACAAACCTTAGAAACTGCTGAGCTGTGTCTTCTCTGTCTCACGTTTGACAAATTTATTATTTTAACCTAAGTTTTTAAGCAATATCATACGGTGTGCAGTTTATTTTGGTCAGATTCACTCTCCTTAGTTTCTTCTCCTGGCCCCTTTCTTTTTGACTGGCTTCCTTCTTACTTTCATCTCTTTTCTATGACCTGCTGAGTTTAACTGGGGCTGCTCGCATAAGCGAGAATAGGGTATGGGAATTTAGACATCTCATGAGTTGATTCATCATTTCTATGCCATTTGAAACTACATACCATTTTAAAAATTGTGCTGTGTTTTAGGATGAAACAGAACCAGATATTACCTATTTACAGACTGGCCAAGCAACTTGAGAAAGCAATCTTGACAAGTCAGGCCTTGGACTCCTCTTTCATCAAAGAAAAGAAGGGGTCTGAGCAACATGGAGGCTCCTCGTCTCTCTATATTCTCCTACCCCAGTGTCTGTAAGTTTGCACAGGTCAAAACTTGGAAAGCACAAGAGCAATGACCTGCTGTTTTTCAGTCCTTTCACGTGGTTTTCTGAAAACTCATCTTAGAATGTGGAGCCTCAATAGAAAAGGACTAGACTTTAGTAATACCATTTTATTTTTTTTAATTTTTTAAATATTTATTTATTTATTATGTATACAATATTCTGTC
>LOEQ01005127.1:0-10615 GCA_001685075.1 Bramus lutescens
TATATATATACACTATTGTTTATGCATACATGCACAAACACATAATTAAAGCTAGGCTTTGCTGTGTGCACCTAATTCCAGCAGGGGATGCTGGGGCAGGCTGAAGAAGAAGGATTGTCATGAGTTTGAAGTCAGCCTGGGCTGTGTAACCAAACCAACCAGGGATTCAGAGCAAAGCTAATTAATTAAGTGTAAATAATAATAATAATATATTCTCAAACTGATCACAATACTGATGACATAAGAGTAAATGCACTCAAACCCAGTGAATTACACGCATGGTAAGTGGACAGATTGAACGGCATATGTGTGATCTCAGGACAGAGAACAAGAGAAAGGCAGAAAGAGAAAGGAGCAATGGAGGCACTCTCCACGCACACAGGTTGCTCAGAACGTTTTCCATGTTGTCCTCAAAGTTAGCTGAGTTCCAGTACATGCATTAGTAAGACGTGAACTCTGATAGTGTTGTGGTCAGGTGAGGTTAAGAATGAAATCCTGGTCAGCACTTTAGCCGGTGCTGGGTCAAAAATGTCTAGAATCTGACCAAGTGGTTTATTGTTTTTACACATTTAAACACAGTAAAATTGGGGGGGAAGGTCTCCTGGTGACAGTTATCACAACAAAGCTTCAGGATGGCTACATTGGAAGTCCCTTGCAAAGTACATCCGTGTAGGAAAGCGCCCGTGACCTTTAGTGTAAGAGTAAGTTCTACTAGGGAAAAAGACAAGNCCTTGGACTTCCCCCAGGGCAGGGAACCCTGACTGCTCTTTGGACTGGAAAGGGGGAATGGGGGGAGGTCGAGGAAAATGAGAGAAGGGGAGGAGGTGGAAATTTGTAATAATAATAAAGAAAATGAAAAAAATTAATAATTCAATACAGTATCATCTCTAATGAATAGAAAAAAATGTACTCATTTTCTCATCAAGAGCCTCTCTTGCTGGTTGAGGGATTTCTAGCCTGCATTTAAAGATACTGACCTAAGCACGTAAGAGCTAATTTTACACAAGCGAGCGCCATAGCATAGTCTCCTCCTAGACACTGGGAATGTTGACGGGTCTAGTTGCACCCTTCTCACAGGGCAAATTTATGGGCTGGGGAACACACAGAACTAACTGGGCACAGCCACAGCATGGCAGCCTAAAGCCCTTGGTTTTGCACACGAGGGTAAGTCAGCTCCTGAGACATGTCCACATCCCAGAATCTCCACTAAGGCCTAGGAAGAGAGGTCCAAGGACCCGGGGAAAGGTGTTGGGGCCCCCACACACACACACTGGGCCAGGTTTCCAGGGTGGGTATGGCCTTACCCCCGCACAGTAATCTCCGCTGATAGTGACCCGCTGGTACTCAGGCATGGCATAGGGTTCTGGCCCAGGCTTTGAAGCGGCCCCAGGGACCAGAGGGGTTGCGGGAGACATGGTCGGACTGACAGTTGGAGGGCCCTTCCAGTCTTGTTGTGTTGGCATCTGCAGGGACAGGGACTGTGACCGGATCATCTTGAAACTCTTCTTTCTAAGAGCCAAGGACACAGGACAGGGGAGACATCAGCTGTGAACAGGGGGAGTCTCAGGATGCAGGAAACTCCGCTGTCGTCAGTCACGGGTGCTAGGTACCACTGAGAAGCTTCTGGTGGGCTAGGGAGACGCTCAGTCATAAATCACTTGCTGTACATGAGGACCTGGGTTTGGAACCCCAGCATCCACATAAGAGCACTGTGGGCATAAGTGACCCAGCACAGGTTGGACAGGGTGGGAGGCAGGGCTCTCGGGTCAGTCGACCCAAGTACAGTAAAGAGATTATCTCAAAAAATAAAGTGGCGCTCAGTAAAGGATGATACAACCTCTGACCTCCACACCTGTACCTGCACACACAAGTTTCTGGTTGCTTGTGACTTCCTCTAGCCAGCCCTCCAGATACTGCATCTATGGTCATGCATCAGTGCTGTGGATGGAATTTCCGGGACTCATGGCACATGACCTTGAGTCAGTGTGACAGGGAACAGACAGACAGATACAGACCACACTGCTGGGGCTCCAGGACCACAGTGCATGGACATGAGGGTGACACCAGGTCAGAGAGGCATTTCCTAAGGTGCGGACAGCACACTCTCTTCAAAAAAGCCAAGCTCTAAGCCCTGACAAACGAAGTCTCCAGGAAGATTGCAGACAGGTTCGCAAAGACACACCATTGTATTTTAGCTACAGATCTGGACACAGGAACCAGAAGGGATGGGAGGAATGCAATATGTCAGCCTCCTTGGTTAGGGCCCTACACAAAATCACACACCAAGGCAGCTTCTTTCTCCAGCTGTTAGCCAGCTGTTTGCCATCCTGGCAGCAGCTGGAGCTGGTACAGATCTTCATGCTGTAGGCGAGAAACTGACCAGTACCAATGTGAGGCTTGGACCCTGTACCTCCGGTTCTGGCACAGAAAAAAAGGCTGGTTTATAATGCTGCAAGTTCATGGTTACTTGTGAGTCTGATTTGTGATGACTTGACTTCCTTTGTTAACAAAATCAAAAATGTTTCATTTGGCGTCACTCCAAGTCCTGGGATCCTCAGGGAGGAAATGACTCAGCATTGGGATAATGCCGGCCGCACAGCTGGGCTAGCCCTCTGGAACCATAAACAAGTCCCCGATTAAACACTTGCTTCTCTAAGCCGTCTTGGTCATGGTGTCACCTCACAGCAATAGAAAAGTAACTAAGACATCCCAGTGACAATGGATGTGGAAAATCAGTCCATCCCAAGTGGGACCATGCTCACCCAGAAGTAGCCAGCTTCCTGCTGGCACCATCCGGGTCTCCTCTCTGCCCAACCTTCCAGAACCCAGTTCACCCCACCTACTTGCCGTGGATCTCTCTGACTCTCACTCGTATGCACTAAGGACCTGTGTTCCCACCTCCCTGAGACAAGGCTGTTTAAAGCTAAGAGGTGGAACTGATCCCTCCTCAGGAAGTGACTCTCCAGGGCTCCCATGGCTGACAAGCCAGGCTGCTTCAGGAACCTCAACTAGAACACCAAGGAACCATAGGTTACCCCTGGCCTGCTGTGCCTCACCTGGAACTGAGCCAATATCCTACACCAAGAGAGACAGATGCCAATGTGGGCCAGTCAGCCACTCCTGGGTGTTAGATGCACCCTGAGCATAGAGGTTCCCTGCTAGGCTCATCCCATGAGACTTCAGTTTCTGTGTCACACACATGCCTGTCAATCACTGTTTCAACTCTACACCAACATTATTCCCTTATGCCTCAGTCTAGCCTGGGGTCTGGCCCAACCAAGGAGAAGCAATGGGTAATTTCTTAGGTGAGCAACAGGTAAGGAAGATTAAAAAAAAAAAGAAAGCAGTCTGGAAAACTAAGCCAAGAACCTACCAGGCTTCTCCTATAAACTCCCCAATAGGAATGAATACATCTGTCCATTGAGGAAGCCAGTGCCCACCAGCTGGTACCCAGAGAACTTTCCTTGCCCATATTCACTGTGGCTCCAGCCAGATTGTCACACACAGGTGGGGATATGACTCAGTTGGTAGAGTACTTCCCTAGAATTCATCAAAGTCCTGAGTTTAATCCCCAGTGCTACATAAATCAGGCATGGCAACACACACCTATAATCAAAGCAATCCAGGGGTAAGGATAGAAGGATCAAAGTTAAAGGACATTGCATGATATTCAGCAAGTTCAAGGACAGCCTGGGCTACATAAGACAGACTGTCACACAAAAATATTCACAGGCTGAGAGTTCACACTTACAAGTCCAGAACCACCTACCCAAGACTACCATCCTGAAGAGGGGCAGAGTGGGGGATGGACTCACCATTGACTAATCACTGAGCTGGCATCTGAGGGTAGAAATGCTATTGTCTACTGCTATATAATACATTGACAACTTGAATCAATGCCCATTTGTGACTCCCCAGTCCTGTTCGTGAGAAGGTGAACAGGGATTGGCAGGGCTATTGCTTCCCATCTCAGTAGCAGGAAGCCTGGTGGCAATATTTACATGGTGAACTATGACCTAGGCAGGCAAGCATATGCTAATTCCATCATTCTTCAAATTGTCCCATACTGGCCATTACCATCGCCCCTTTTTAGATGGGGAAGAACCTGAGGCCCAGAGAGGTTTCTTCCTTCACCCTGAGTCACAGAGCATGCTAGTGAGTGGCAGAACCCAGCTGCCCTGTGCATGGTGGCAATGGGGAGGCAGGACACCTTTTCTTTGCTGACTCTCTCTGGTCTCCAACCTGGCTAAGGCCTGGGCTGGACCCCGGGAAATGAGAGGCAGACGCAGTGCCCAAGTTAGGGAATCAGATGGATACAACCGGGAAACTTCCACCTAGCAGGAAAGGACAGGATACATTTCTGGAGAGTTTGCTGTGAGCTCTCTGGAGACCACAGAGTGCCATTTGGATCAAGAGTAACAAAGCTTCCATTTTGTTCTGAGCCTGGGCTCTGATGGGAAAGTGCAGGCTCCCTCTGAAGATGTCTGTGGAAACTTGCCTCAGACACTCATTATGCTTGGTAATACCAAATGCCAGGGACTCCTGCTTTCATTATGAAGGCCCAGAATGCCCCATTCATAGCACACAGAAGGCTCTGCCGAGCATTCAGCCCCGGAGGCCAGCCCTTGTGATGCCAGGGCAGTGTACACAGGGACGCCACAGTCTGACTCCTTTCATGAACATGGCAGGAGGTCTGGGGCCAAGGGCACTCAGTGGTAATGATGGTTCCTTCCTTCAAGGGCTCAGGCACATCTGAGGAAAATAGAGACTGATCTTACAGATGATCAAACTCTGCCCCTACCTCTTTATACAAATATCAACCTCATCCTTCCACGGAAATGCCAGAATCCTATCCTGCCAAGAAAAAATGAAGTAGGGCTTGTTTTCAAAGAGGAGGACTTCTGTGCTAGGGATATGGCTCGGTCTCAGATGGTAGGAGGCTTGCATAAAACCCTGGGTTACCTCCTCGGAGCCATATAAACCAGGCATGGTGGCTCACGCCTGTAACATCAGAACTTAAGGGGTGGAAGCAGGAGAATCAAGAGTTCACAGCTAACCTGGGCTACATGGGACCCTGATTCCAAAAAAAGTGAAATGAGGACCTTGGGAGAGTCTATTCCGGAGGGATGCTCAATGAGGGTTCTAAGTCTAAGGCACCTGGCACTGCAGGGTACAGGGCAGAGAGGTACCCCTCTAACAGCCCTGTTAGAGACTCCAGGAAATCTTATTCCTCTATAATTCTCCTTGCCCAGGAAAGTAAGAAAACAAGAACTTCCCCATTGCTCTTCCCTGAGACTTTACTGTTTATTGGGAGCACAAGGCTAGCCTATGGGGCCCTGCTCACTTCCAGCCACAGGGCAGAGGACTTCTCCCTCTGACTGAACGGGCTTCCTGAAGGTGTGAGAGCCCATGGCTCTGGGTGGCCCGTCTACCTGTCAGACTGCCATGTGCCAAACCACAGCTAGACTTGAAGTATCAACTAAAACAAGCCTCAACCACCCCATCTTTAAATAGTGCATTTTCATTCTCAATAGTCCCCCCACATACACACACCTCCTGATCCACCTACCTCATAGCGCTAACACCATGCTTAGACCCATTTGTCTTCCATCTAGTCTGTGCCCTCTCCTCTCTTTCCCAGGGTGTCATCTGCCTTCTGAACTGGATTTGGCCAATGGCAGAGAACACAGAGGCTCCAGGAAGGGGGTAAAGCTAGGGACGGAATCCTGGCCTGCATCTTGGCCCTGAAGGCAGTGCTCAGCTACTGCCTAGTCCAGCTCTCCCAGTGATCCCAGTTCCAGATGCAGTTGCATCACATCTTTGTGCTGTAGGTCTCACCTAGAGGTGGTGACTGCCCTCTACTGCGTGTCTTAGAGGGCAAAGCTCTCCTCTGTTTGTATTCTCCATCTCCATGAGCCATACAGCCAGCTCTTTACGTTATAATCCTATTTCCAGTATTTGGGTGGTTTCTGTCTTCTGGTTAGACTAGTCCCATCCTTATCATAACTTGTCACTTCTTTATTAATTTGTACATTTACTTCATTTTTGTCCCCACCCAGTGTAAGCTCATGGGGCAGAAACTTTATCTACAGTACACATTGTGAATCCTTCAGTCCCAGTGCATGCTTGGCAGAGAGAGAGCATGCTGAGAAAAAACTGGAAACAAGTAAAGCTGGTGTTTGGCCTAGCTCCGCAAATTCCCACAGAGGGAAGGCTGCATGAACACGTTGTGTGCTTCTACCTATAATCTGCTACCATAACAGCCGCAGGGGAGCCTGGGAGACGGCTCAGTTGGTAAAGTGCCCACAGCACAATCATGAAGTCCTGAGCTCTGAGCCCCAGAACTCACATAAACAGTTGGGCCTGGTATTAAGCATTTATAATCCCAGCACACAGGAGGCAGAGATAGGCAGGTTCTTGGAGTTCACTGGTCAGCCAGTCTAGCTTAATCAGAGAGCCTCAGGTCTCATTGAGAGACCCCCCCCAAAGAATAAAAAACAAGGTGGAGGTTAGAGAGATGTTCCAGCAGTTAAAATCTTACACTGCTCATTCAGAGGGCTTGTCTCAAGCAGTAACTGTAACTCCAGATCCAAAGGAACCAACACCCTCTTCTGGCCTCTTTAAGCACCTGTGTACATACTCCAGCACGTGCACACGTGCACACACACATACACACAAACACACAACACACACATACTCACACGCGCACACACACACACACAAACGAATAGATGTTGGGGTTGAAGAGATAACTGACAGTTAAAAGTACATACTGTTCTTCCAGAGGACAGAAGCCACACTAGGTAGCTCATGACTGCCTACAGTTCCAGGGGATCAGACAGGCTCCTCAGGCACCCACACTCACTCAAACAGGCACATGCCCACACGTAGACACACATGCCTACACATAATTTAAAATTAAAATAAATAAACCTTTCAATATAAAACAAAGTAGACAGTTTCTGAGGAACAACACCTGAGGTTGACCTCTGGCTTCCACATGTAGGTCACACACATGCTGCACACCCAACATGCATGTTCTTGCACGCACATGAATATGCACGAATACAATGCACACTAACAGCGGAACGGTGGCTTTGGTCTTTTCACGCAGGCAGAGGCAGCAAGGCATCCTTCAGCAAATACCTAGTGAGTTAGGGGCTTTGATTAAGAAAGCATCGGAAGACCCAGGGACGTATCTTCTCCCTCAGATGCCCCAACTCAGGTCACACACTCTATACACATGAAAGCTGGGTCATGGGAACAAACCTTTTCGCTGTCTCCACAGACTTCTGCTCTGCGAGCTCCTTCTGGAGCTCTCTCTCCTTGGCTTCCTTCTGCCCAATGGGACAGTCCTCAGGGACAGTGAACAGGGACATGACATCTTTGCTGTCCTCTTCTCGGAGCACCTTAGCGAACACCTTCTCCGCCAACAGCCGGACTTGCTCGTCCAAATCGGACATGTTCAACTTGGGGAATTGGCGAGGCATCTCGGCTGGCAAAGAAAGAACAAATGTGAGCCTTCTTGGCTTTGAGGATGTCCTGAGTCCCCAGAGTGAAGCACAGGCCACTGACCCCAGGCCTGGTCCTTGAGTCAGCTGTGGACATGGAGATGGATTCCCAGAGCAAGCTCAGCAGACCAGATTACAAAACTAGTTTCGTTAGTAAGTGGGTGTGAAGTGCAGAGGGTGGTTCACATTTCATAAGCAGCAAATGTCGGAAATCAAAGGACAGACTAATCATCTAGGCTTCTCCGGTTCTCCAAGGAGAGGGAATGGGCAACCCCACCCTCCTAACTTCACTTCTAAAATAGAGAGGGTCAGGAGAGGATTCGGAACAACCCTTTTCCAGACTACAGGGGGCCTCCAGCCCTGCCTCACTACCATCCAGTTCACACCTGCTCCCCAAGAGGGAAGGCCCAAGCTCAGACCCAGCAGTGAGCTTCAGCACAGCCTGGGGATATCCAGGAGCACTGTCATTCAAGAAATGAGATCTTGAGCTGAAAAGAAGGTCTTAAGAGACCACAGTCCCGAGTTCCCCCCAATCTTCCAGAACTATCTAACAGGAAATACATCACTGAAAATACATCAAAGGTTTTAAGCAGTAACATCCTTCACTCAGCTGATAATTCACTTCCTAAAAGAAGAAGCTTTCCCCATCTGCCTCTCTTTAATGCTGCTGCTTCCTTCCTTCCCCCCCTCCCATCTTCCTGCCCTCTCTCCCCCTTCTCTCCCTTCCTTCTTCCTCACTGTCCTGAGCATATTCACTGGGTGAATTCACCTTATCAACAGTCCAGATCCTTCCCCAGGAGTTTTGTAAGGTGCTGGGGAGGAGGGGAGCTGGGGGGGAGGTCCCCAGGGGAGCTGGGGGTGTGCCCACCCACCTACTACCAGTTTCTTTAAGGCTGTTTGAAGAGACAGTGGTTTTGTAGGCTAGGTTAGATGAGGGTGGGATGGGGCTTGCTGCGCTCAGTCAAGTACGGGAAGCTCATTAGGCCATTTTGGGTCATTCACTCTGAGGCCTCCAATTTTTCTCATCTGTGAGATTAAGGGACAGTGTAAATGGTCTCTAGAGCCCTCTTACTGTAAGTGGCATAATTCTAGGTAGTGGAGAGATTTCCTGTGCTGGAGGCTCAGTACATTGGTCTTCTCTGTAGCATGTAGGGCTAATTCATGAAGAACAGGAAGGAAGAAAACAGCTTGGTACTGGGCAGTCAGAGTCATGTCTGTGGTCTTGATTTTGAAACCAAATACCTCCCTCCCCCACACCCCAGGGATGTGCCTTTCTGGGGCCTCTCAGTCTAAGAAAGACAGAGGGGAAGGGCCACCAGCATCCAACCATGAGGGTCCAGTGAGTAGCCAGGAACAGCACATCAGCCAAGGACAAGCTGAAGCCTTTACCCCGCGAGGATAAAGAGGAACAGAACTGGCTGTGTGGGTGGTTGGGGGTTGTCAGAGCAGAGGCTCAAGATGAAGGTAATAGGGAGGATGCAGGTTTGGAAGGCAAGCAAGAACAAAGTGAGACCCTTGTCCCCCAGCTCCTAGGCCATCAGTCAAGTGCAGTATCCCAAACCTCATGTTACATCTCTGAAGCAGACACAGAGAGACCCAGACAAAGGGCAGCAGACGCAATCCTGTCAGAGCAAGTGAGCCCTCCTGAAATCAGCAAGGAAATAACCTGAACTAAGGAACAGGAGTAGCCACATTTTAAAGATCCTGTGAATAGTAAATAAAGAATTAATATACAAAACTGTGCTGCATTTTTATTACAATGATACAAAAATGCATTCCCTTAGCTGAGCAGTGGTGGCACATGCTTTTAATGCCAGCCACTCTAGAGGCAGACACAGGTGGATCTTTGTGAGTTTGAGGCCAGCCTAGTCTACAGAGCAAGTTTCAGAATAGCCAGAGCTGTTACACAGAGAAACCTTGTCTTGAAAAACAAAAAGAAAAAGAAAAAAATGCATCCCCTTATGATCAGGGCCATGGGAGTGTTACACACTGAAAATGACCAGATGCCATAGGAGTGCTACACACTCAAAACAACCGGACTGCAGGGGATAGCTGTTTTGGTTTGGGTTGCTTTGTTTTTGTTTAAGATAGAATCTTGTGATATAGCCAGACTAACCTGATATTCACTCTAGTCCAAGCTGGCCTTAACTTTGCAGCAATCCTCCTGCCTCAGTTTCCTGAGTTCTGGGATTATAATGTATAAACGGCTATACCAAGCTGGGATATCTTATTTTAATAATTAATGTCACTATAATTTCATTTTTATTCTCATTTTTTTGAGCTCACTATGTAGCCTTGGCTGGTCTGGAGCTTGTAGTGTAAGACCAGGCCAATCTTGAACTCACAGAGATCTGCCTGCCTCTGCCTCCAGAGTGCTGGTTTAAAAGTGTGTACCACTACACATGGCTAATTACATTTTTTAGGATACTACGATAATAGAAAGAAAATGGATGGTCTTAAGACTCCATGAGAGGAAAGTAAGTCAAACTTCTTCCTCCAAGATTTGACTGATGGGCCCTCTCCTGCGTGACCCACACAGAAAAATATTGTCTCAGAGGGGTTTGTGCCACAGAGACCCTCTCTGCCTAGCTCCTATCCTGCATACAACCACCCCCTCCACAGATGCACATAACCTGAGCCAGACACACCACTCTGGACACCCCTCCCCCCGAGGAAGGAGCATTTGGGATAGCCCTTATGCCCGAGGCTTCTTCCACCACAGCCCTCCATCTTCATCCCTGAAGTTCTGTTGACTTATTGAGGTCAATCAAACATACTCTTTGTCATGCATCTTCCTTATACTTGATCCTCCTCTTTTCCTTAGCTTGAACCTGCCTCCATCATACTGGGCCCCAAGAGAAGATACATGCTCCTGGTTAGGCGGAGCCTGAGAGCATTGATGGAGGAGAAACCACCTTCCCCAGGTCCAACGGGGCACACAAGACTCCAGGATGGAAGAATAGTGCTTCCCCGTAGGACCCTTTCCTTTTTCTCTCTTAAATTCTTACTAGTGTAAATTCATTGTGTGAAGAAACAGGTTTCGTTACGTGATTTTCATACATGTATGTGATGTACTTTGGTCATTTCCGCACATTACCTCTTCC
>LOEQ01005127.1:16744-27915 GCA_001685075.1 Bramus lutescens
ACACACACACACACACACACACACACACACACACACGCCCTTGTTCTCCAGCCTTCTGCGGTCTGGTTTCTATGCCCGCCCCTCAAAGTCCGGAATGACCTCCAAGTTGCCAAGGCCAGAGGGAGCTTTCAGAACACCCTTGCTCACCTCTTTCCCAGCACTGGAGTCCTCTGATCACGCCTTCCTTCCTGGAACAGAACTCCCAAAGTTAGCACCCTGTGCCTGCCGCCCTCGCACAGACACGCTGTGTGAGGCACACTTTCCATAAGCTTGGGCGACTGGTTTCTCAGCTTCCATGGGCTGGTTTTTCATTATGCTGCTCCTGCTCCAGAGAATCTCAGGATGCCAGCTCCCTGGATCATTCCCTCTGCTCTCTCAGAGAATCCGGGCCCACCCCCATGGTTTTAACAGCCTCCTGCCTGCTGAGAGCTGTTAGACCCAGAATCCTCCAGAGCAGCAAGTGCTAACATAACAGAGAGTAAGCATCTCAACCAGAGGGTCTCAGGCCCAACTCCTAAAGGCCTGCCTGTGTTTCTAGTCTTGACAACTTGACAACACCAAACACCCGGTCTTTAAGCCACACTGGGGACCCATCCTTGACTTGTGTGACTTTAAGTTATTGCCCCTGCTTGCCTTCACTCACTTCACAGCTGTCTCGCTTAGGCACCAAATTTTATTCGTTCTACTTCATAACCTGATGCTTACTACCTACTTAGTTTTACATGATACACAGGTGACTGCTAATATACATTACAAAGAACGCTAACAAGTGTTAAAAGATGTGATAAAGATGAGCCAATAGTAAAATAAAATAAGACAGGGTCTCACTCTGTAGCCCTGGCTGGCATGGAATTTGCTGTGGAAGGCCCGTCTCTGCCTCCAGAGTGCTGGGATTAAAGGCACGTGCCACCACACCCACAAATCATTTTCTTTTTAATGAATGGTTTGCTGCATCTTTTTCTTTTCACCTTAAAGTTGGCTGCAATCCACTTGGTGAGAGCACCGTGGTTAAGCTAGTTTATTAACCCTAATCAGAGTTTACTAAACCCTAGTTTAATAGTTAATGGGACTAAAGCATATTCAATTAATAGCAATATTTGGTTCTAATGGCTACTGTTTTGTTTTAGATTATTTTATGTGCATGAATAACTTGCTCCCATGTATATCTGTGCTCCACCTCTGTGCCTGGTGCCTAAGGCGGTCAGACGAGGGCATTGAATCCCCTGGAACTGGAGTTATGAGTAGTTGTGATCCACCAAGTGGGTGTTGGAGATAGTGCTCTTAACTGCTGAGTCATCTCCCCAACCCCTTGGCTGTTATTTGTTTTCTAACAAAACACACCAAGCAACAATAAATAGAATTCTGTCTTTCCACTTATTAAATCATAATTCTGTTTAAATAACACCTCCCAATTTTGTAAATGTGAAGTGCCACAGGAAAACTGAAATCAATGTTCTCAGTGAGTATTTACCAACCATTCTTGAAAATAGTTTTAATACATAGGATATTTTCATTGAGATAGTGATTATAAGATCATAAAGATCATGCTTTCAGAGCTGGCCAGATAGTGTAGTCAGTAAAAGAACTTCTCAAAAGCATGAGGACCTTAGTTTGGTCACATATTGTGGCCCTGCACCAATGTGTCCCCGCAATCCCAGTAATGGGGAGGCAGAGGCAGCAGGATACTTGGGGCTTACTAGCCAGCCAGTCTAGATAAACCAGAAGACTTCAGATTCAGTGATGACTGTGTCTCAAAAAAGTAAGATGAGGAGCAATTGAGAAAGACACCAGACAACCTCTGGCTTTGGCATATACATGCAGATTGTGACAAATGGGGGAAAGGTGACACATTGGTTTGTTGTTGTTGCTAATAACACACTTGAAACAGTCATAGTCAGCAGAGGGTAGAAAGATTGGAACATTTGCCCTTTGCATTAAAGAGACACATCTCTAAATTCCACCCATATCAAGTTCTTGGCCCTGAGATGGTCAGTGAGCTTCTGAGCAATAGGATTTCCTGTGCCCCCCAACATTTCATTTTAAAGTGTTATAAAGCTCTCACTATGTTTTACGGGTGTTTCTGAACCACATCCCTTCAACTTTATTGTGTCAGCTTATCCAGGGACGAGCGAATAGCTGGTTTCATGCAGCTTCAGGTGGGGTCACCAGCATATGATGGTCTTCCCCGTGAGATAAGTTGTCCATTGTTCTGAACACATCCTTATCCTTATTTTAGTAGACGGGCTTCCATGAATATTGTCATCAGGAAGCATGGCATCTTCTGGGCAATCAGAATCTCTCAGCAGTTATGGGCTGCCCTGGAATGGACCCATCAACAGCAAGAACTGGAAGGAACAGAGGCTCAGGGGTCCTTAACTCATGATTTAACTATTCCCTACTGATAGATTCATGGAATGAGTCATTCCCTCCAGCTGTATGCCTACCAGTGACCCTGCCATGCTCCAGTGGATAGCCCAGTCCAATGGCCTCACAAACTAAAGGACACATAAACCCAAGCTAAGTGATGAATCTGGGAAAGGGATTGTCAGGGAGAAGTATCGAGAAGAGTGATGGGGATGAACTAACTTGGTTAATAGCGAAGAAGTATGGTATACTAGTTGGTTTTTGTCAACCTGACAGAAACCTAGATGTATCTAGAAAGGGAGGATCTTATTGAGAAAAACACTTTTATAAAATTGGCTGTAGATGAGTCTGTAGGGCATTTTCTTGATTAATAATTAATGTGGGAGAGCCTTGCCCACTGTGGGTAGTGCCATCCCTGGGCTGGTCAGCCTGAGTGTTATAAGAAAGCAGGCTGAGCAAGCCATGAGGGGCAATCCANCAGTAAGGAGCATTCCTTGTGGCCACTAGCATAAGCTCCAGACTCTAAGTTCCTGCCCTGAGTCCCTGCCCTGACTTCCCTCAATGATGGACTACAAACTGTAAGCCCTTTCTTCCCCAAGTTGCTTTTGAACATGGCATTTTATCACAGCAATGGAAAGAGGAACCCTAGCTAAGACATATGACAAAGACTAGATAAAATGGTGTAGGAGGTCCTTCTGTTGGTGTGTTGCTTTCACTGGTTGAATAAAGAGACTGCCTTGGCCTTTCAATGGGGCAGAACTTATGTGGTTGGAGTAGACAGAACAGAATTCTGGGAGGAAGAAAGCAGAGACAGAGAGACGCCGTGAATCTCCTGCCTGAGACGGACGTAAGTTAGACTCTTGTCGGTAAACCACAATCACGTGGTGACACACAGATTGATAGAAATGGGTTAATCAAGATGTGAGAGTTAGCCAATAAGAGGCTAGAGCNCAGTAAGGAGCATTCCTTGTGGCCACTAGCATAAGCTCCAGACTCTAAGTTCCTGCCCTGAGTCCCTGCCCTGACTTCCCTCAATGATGGACTACAAACTGTAAGCCCTTTCTTCCCCAAGTTGCTTTTGAACATGGCATTTTATCACAGCAATGGAAAGAGGAACCCTAGCTAAGACATATGACAAAGACTAGATAAAATGGTGTAGGAGGTCCTTCTGTTGGTGTGTTGCTTTCACTGGTTGAATAAAGAGACTGCCTTGGCCTTTCAATGGGGCAGAACTTATGTGGTTGGAGTAGACAGAACAGAATTCTGGGAGGAAGAAAGCAGAGACAGAGAGACGCCGTGAATCTCCTGCCTGAGACGGACGTAAGTTAGACTCTTGTCGGTAAACCACAATCACGTGGTGACACACAGATTGATAGAAATGGGTTAATCAAGATGTGAGAGTTAGCCAATAAGAGGCTAGAGCTAATGGGCCAGGCAGTAATTTAATTAATACAATTTCTGTGTGGTTATTTTGGAGGTTAAGCTAGCCGGGCAGTAGGACACGGCCCGCTCCTTCTTACTACAATAAAATATGTTAGCAACTTACACCCAAGCTTATACTCATTTTGCATAACACATCATATTTCAAATTCCTTATTTTGGCATTTCCACGATATTTTCTGAGTGTGTTTCCATATGGTGCCTTTAGTAGTTTGAATATAATTGGCTCCCATAAATTCATAGGCAGTGGCATTATTGGGAGGTGTGGCCTTGTTGAAGGAAGTGTGTCACTGTGGAGGTGGGCTTTGAGGTCTGTTTTGCTTAAGCTTGGCTCAGTGTCTCAGACCATTTCCTGTGGCCTGAAAAATGTAGGACCTTCAGCTACTACTCCAGCACCACGTCTTTCTGCACGCCACCATGCTCTCAGCCATGATGAGAATGGTCTGAACCTCAGAAACTGCAAGGGAGCCACCCCGGTTAAATGTTCCCCCTTATAAGAGTTGCTATAGTCATGATGTTTCTTCACAGCATTGGGAACCCTAACTATGACAGTGCCTTATAACTGTCTTCTCTCTGGACCAATGCTGCAACTTTCACCTTGGCAAACAGAGTGGTAGTTTTCTCCAACAATGTCATCTGACATATTACCTTTTATTCTTAGATAAGAGCCTCAAAGAAGATTACCATGGCTGAGGATAGGGCTCAGTAGTAGAACATGTGTGTAGTATGCACAAGGCCTGAATTCTGTGGAGCAGAGAGGGAGAAGAAAAAGCAGGAGCATCACCTAGGAACCTATTGGTGCTGTTGCTGTGTAATAATTCTTTTGTACATTGTGAAAATGTATTGCTCTCCTTGTTAATAAAAAGCTGATTGACCAATAAGTAGGCAGGATTATCAGGGAAGAAAGAATGCTGGGAAGAAGGCTGGAGTCAGAGGAGTCGCCAGCAAGATGCAAAGGAAGCAGGAGATAAACATGCCTTGCCACGTGGCAAAGGGGAGATAAAAAATATGGGCTAACTTGAGTTGCTAGAGCTGGCTGGAGACAAGTCTAAGCTATTGACCAAGCATTTATAATGAAGTCTCTGAACGGTTATTTGGGAAGTGGCCGGTGGAAGAGAGCTGATCACAGTCTGACGGAAACTTCCGCCTACAAATTGGGCCCCACATAGGACACCTACATCCACATAAAACCTGAGAAAGCTCAAAACAGGTTAGACACACAAAAACAGAGCCAAACACAGCTTCCTAGTATCATGTCTCTCATGCCGGCCACAGTACAGAGACACAGCACAGAGTGCATCTCCTGCAGCTGCCAGCACTCTGTGAGCTAAACTGCACGGCAGATTCCCACAGTCTCTCACACAGGCTACAGTACAGAGAGGCACCTCCCAGCTGCTGCCTGTGGGCATCTTGAGCTGCCAGCTCCATCATTGTGCTGCATAGCAGGTTTGGGGTTCTGCTCATGCAGACAGAAAAGGTTACAGATGCTCAGTGAAGACAGATCCAGATGAGAAAAGGACTCTAAATGGATTACAGTGTGTTTATAAATATACATAGGCTTGGGACAGAAAAGAGAATGGGTGGAGACAGTCATAGATTAAAAAATAGTTTGAAAATAATAAAGTCCTTAAAATAGTTAAAAAGTATAATAAGCCATAAAATATGAAAAATACACAGAGAGTCTGGATTCTGTATGTCATTGTGTTGTCTTTAAATTTTCTGATTGCTAATGAAGGAATAGCTGGTAAGACACATTGGATTATAAGAATTGCTGGATTGAACCAAACTACATGTTTTAAAAACATCTTAAATTCAAAGTGGAAGTCAAAAGATATGTTACTTTGGGGAAAAGGTTATGCTTTCATTTCCATAGGAGATGAGAGGTTGTAGATTTCTTCAAGGTTGATATAGAACATGTTTGAAATGTCTGTCAGATATACCAGGCCTTTGGATGTCCCGACATTACAGAAGAAGAATCCAGGCAACCGGATGTACCTGTTGTTAGGTAATATTATACCCTTCCAGAGTCTTGAGGGAATTAAAGACTAAATAATTAAACTTATAGTTTTCCTTAGTTAAGATAAAAAGTAAATTGTGTATAAAACTTTAGGCTCACAAAGAAAAGATAGATAATAGAGTGTTTTCTCTGAATTTGCTAAATACAAATGAACTGGATCTTGTAGCTGTAATTCTTGATAACTGTTTTTGTTATATATAATTTTACTATCTTAAAGTTAAAACCTGATTTTTAATTAGACAAAAAGCAGGGAAATATTATGGAGTAATCTTTTTGTACACTGTGAATATGTGTCTTTGCCAAGACGCCTTCTGATTGATTTAATAAAAGAGCTGACCGGCTATAGCTAGGCAGGAGGTATAGGCAAGACAGCCAGAGAGAGAACACTGGGAGGAAGGAGGGCAGAGTCTTGGGAGCTTCTAGCAGATGCAGAGAGAAGTAAGATTAACACGCTGTGTTGAAAGAAGGTACTGCCACGCGGCAGAGGATACATAAGACATATGGGTTAATTTAAAATGTAAGAGTTAGCTAGTAACCAGCCTGAGCTTTCAGCTGAGTATTTATAATTAATATTAAGCCTCTTAGTGGTTATTTGAAAAGGCTGCTGGGCAACAGAGAAACTCCGCCTATACGCTGTCATTTTTCTGAGTCTGTATTTATCTCTGGGCCTTTGCAGGGGTCTTTCCAAACCACCCAACCCTTAGAACAGCTTCAGCAGAATCAGATTGCATAATCCTTCTATCTACTTTTGGGGTGGAAGTCGTTTGGAAGACTCTGCCCCCTTCTATACTTGAAAGCAGCTGGATCAGTAGTTCTCAAACTCATTTCTCTTCCTGTCTATGTATGATGGACACCAGACTGTGGACTGTATAGAAGTGCCTATACAGATTTATTTAGTAAATATTGGCATGAGAAATTTCTAAACACACACACATATACACATATATACACACATAAAATAATATTTACAAATAGGAATATATATCTATTCCTATTTTTCCACTATTTCGGTGGGGTTGTTCTGCAGGCCCCGCTTTAAAGACCACTGATTTAAGCCTTCCCTTCCACTGACTCAAGTCAGTGTGAACACTGTGCAGACAGCGTCTGCCACAACAGCCACCTCCCTGAGACACCTGTCCCCCTGCCCACCCTAGCAGCGACACACACCAATCTTTTCTTCATGCTTTGGTCTTCAGGGGGAAACACCCTGCCTAGCTGGCTCCTCTCCTCCAAAGAACTGTTCTACTTAGTGGGTTCTTTTGACATCTTAAAGGACACATGGAGCCAGATGCATGGACACCCCCAACAGGAGGCGCTTCCGATGCACTGGAGTCTGGGGCTTACTGACACAGTTTCAAGTGATAAGAGCTACTCACTTCCCACACAGCATGCTCGACTCTCGGTTGCCCCACTATGAACACATACACATTCAAGATGGGTGTGACACTCCAAAAACCTAATCTCCCGGATTCCTCTCACAGTCTTCTGTGCTAGAAGCTAAACTGCATGTCCCGACCCCAAAAAGAGACTGTAGGGAAAGGGCTCTGCTTTCCAGGGTGTTTCAAAGGTACCTGGCCAGCTTCTAGCAGCTCCCAACCCCAGCAGCCTAAGGGCTGCTACTAATTGAATTGAGGGAACTGAAATCATGGTGCATGGTCTGGCAACAGGGAAGAAATGGAGCAGCAGGAATCCACCGTGGTTGGAAGGAAAGGTGCCCAGGGCAGAGGTGTTGGTTCCCACCACGGAAGGACATCACAGCCCACCCAAATACTGAGGTGTAGCAGGCTGCAAACCTTTGCCTGCACACACTTCGGCTGCAGACTGATTCCTTCTTAGGACTTCAACACCACAGGGACAAGCCAACCTGAGCAAGCTGGCTTCTCAGCGGCAGAGGGTAGAGCAATCCTTTCACTGTGAAGAGCCGGATCCTGTTTTGTGAGATGGGGCCCAGTCAGAACCTTCTAGAGATTAGTGTGAGAAGTTTGGCCCTGATCACAGGGCGCAAGCTTTTGGAAATGTGACAGGGAGAGGAGACCGAGTTCAGAGGTGTCACGAGAGACCATGACTGGGTCTTTTGAGGGCTGAGATATCTGGGCTTAGGTCCCCCACTTCTCTCTGGATTGTATTGAAGGGGACAGGTGACTGGGGATTTGGGGCATGGCCTGTGTTTCTCCTTGGTCTGAGAGCACAGAAGGTGCTGATGGTTGGGGGGGCGGCAGGGAAATGCCTAATAAGCATATGGTTTCTTCAATGAGATGAAGTCTATTTAAATTAGGAGCCCCTTTCTCACCCAAGAATGGCCTGTTGTCACCGCATTCCCTCCAAGACTCATCCAAAATCAAGCTAGATGACACAGGAATGAGATTCTGGCAGAAGCACAGCTGACTTTTCATAGACAGGAACCACAACCTTGAACATCTCTGCTTATTTAGCTATTTCTTGGAACTCCCCTGAATCATCAGCCCTCAGTCTCCACTATCTCTTGCCTTGCGGTTTAAAGACTGGGTTTCTGATTCTAATGTGATTATTGTAATGTTTGGAAATGGAGAGAGAGGTGTATAGAATGCAGACAGGGCTTTTGCTTCCTAGAGATGTTCTCACCACATTGTTGCCACACACGTAAATACATCCCTATTAGACCATACTCCTTCCCAGCATTCCTCCTAACTTTCCCAATCTTGGGCCTTCCTCTTCCCTATACTTAGCTCAAGAGTGACTGTCCAACAACCATCCAGCAAACAATTAGGCAAAAGCTGACCAGAAGCCAGGCTATGTGTCTGTCCTGTCACACAGTATTTGCATCAGATTTGTGTGGCAGGCTCCAGAAGGCTGGCCTCTATCAGGTCCTTCACTGTACTGTCAACACCCGATGTATCCATAGCACTGTGGTTTCTACCAGGGACGTCTGGAAGAGGGCCTGCTTATGTGGTACCAGACAAAAGTCTATGGCTCAAGCTCCTGAACTCCTTGAAGAATGGGGTTACAGTCTCATGGGATAAGATACCTTTGGCCAAGCGGAAAATAGCCTATTTAAAAATTTGATGTGGTTGGGGGAAAGGCAGAAAGGTTTTTAAGAGCCAGAGATTCAGGTGAAACGGTGTCTTCTCTATATGACAGATCATTGTACTTAGAAACTCACAGCAGGTAGCTGTGGTTGCATGCACACAAACAAGCCAGTTAACACTTGAGCATGAAGGACGAAGGGCCTCATGAGCCCCGACCCCCAATTTAGGAGCCATTGACACCTGATGGCTGCAGCAGGGAGTCACTTTTCTTTAAGAGTGTAAACCCCAGTTGGCTGGCCATGCTCCAGCGGATAGCCCCACATCCAACACAAATTGAACTCAACAGTTATCTTCAAAGGAGAGGGAGTGAGAGGGTGGACATAGACCTGGAAGGAGTTGGGATGGGGCGGGATGAATGGGCTCAAAATACATTGTATGTATGAATGCAGGAAATTCTCAAATAACTAATAAATATGTTATATTAAAAAATACTTGATATGAAGAAGGGCTAGAGATGCCATTCAGTTGGTAGAGCACTTGTGGGTACACACAAAGCCCTGGGTTTAACCCAGGCTGAATAAACCAGGCATGGGGTCACATTCCTTTAGAGAGCAGAAGTTAGAGGTCATCCTCTGCTAACAGGGAGTTCAAAGCAGCCTGGGATGAAAGAGATCCAGTTAGGAAGGAGAAGAAGTCAGGAAAGAAGGGAAAGAGTGAGGGAGGGGAAAAGGGAATAATTTGATACAGAAAATAAAGTAGCAAAAAAAAAAATTGTGTGAAGAAAGCTAGGCATGATGGCCCCAGCCAGTAAACCAAGTGCTGAGAGGATCGGGAGTTCTGGGAAGACTTGGGCTACAAACTGAGATCCCACCTCTAAAACAAACAAACAAACAAGAAATTATCACAATTATGCAACAATTACTCAACCAGTACTGCTGAGCTGCGCATGTAAAAAGGTTAAAATTACAAATTTACCTTAGATATGTTTTTCTATAATAAAAAATTATGAAAGAAAATTAGCCTTATATCCTTTTTATGACTCATGTGCCTTTTTGTCTACAAAATAATAAAAAAATTATAAAAATATAAAGGACATAAAAGCCGAAAGCTTAAAAGGGAATTTTAGTGCTCCTTGAGAATTCCACTACTTCTTTGCATCATTAGGCATGAAGAGGGCAAGGCAGATGGCTCATTATCAGCTACGCAACTTCCCATAACCCTTCAGGGCAAGGATGTAGGGCTGCTCTAGGGAGCAGAGAGGAAAGTGTCACAGTCCAAACAGGCAGGTCAAGGAGCAGGAGGACGAAGACAGGGAAAGAGCAGACAGGAGGAATCAAGACCAACAGTCACCAGGACACAGAGGTCCAGGTCCTCAGACCCTGGACAGCACTGGAAAAACCCCAACAGCTCTCGGTAAGCAAGTTTCCTTAGCTCATTGCTTGTCTAATGGACAAGTCCTTGGGATAAAGAAGTCAATCTCTTAGGTTCACTGGTGTCCACCTGTCAACCGCCCCCAAAAGATGAGCCTCTGACTTCAGCCATCTGCAAATGTGTCTCTCTTGTACTGCAGATAATTCCTGCTCCAACCAGATGGGGTTCCCCATGACCTATGGCAAAATGCAGTCCTTTGGGTTTTTTTTTTTTTTTCTTGAGACAGGTCTTTCTTTAGAGCCCTGGCTGTCCTGGAACTCTCTGGCCTTGAACTCCCAGAGATCCACCTGCCTCTTCCTCTAGAGTATTAGAATTAAAAGGTGTGTTCCACCTCGCCTTGCTCAGATCCTTTATAGATAAACACAGTGAATGCTTGTGCGTCAACAATTTAGTATTTCACAATGAGCTTTTGGCAGTTAACTTCAGCTGATGGCAACAGACCTGAAATAATGACCTAAGTAATAAAAGAAAACCTTATTTTCCTAATTAAGAGTTGAAAACTGCATACCACTGCACAAACCCCCAGGCTCCTTCCAGCCCATGCTTTGCCATCCCTCAAATATGTCCCTCATAGAAAACAGAAGTTTTTCTTCTGGAAATGTCAATAGGGGACCCATTACAGCTGTGTTCCATGGGGCAAGAAGAAGGGAGGGGTAGAGATTTGGAGACAGATAGCATGGGCCGTGTGTGTGTGTGTGTGTGTGTGTGTGTGTGTGTACACAGAAATCAGTGATCAATGGCTGATCACTTCACTGTTTCTCCATGTATTTTTGAGGCACACAGAGCTCACCAATTGGACTGGACTGATTTGACAGAGAACTCAAGGCTTCTCCTGTGTCCATCTCCCCAGTGCTAGGCTTACAAGCATGTGTGAGTTCTGTGCCTTACTCTCTCTCTCTCTCTCTCTCTCTCTC
>LOEQ01005127.1:57275-67713 GCA_001685075.1 Bramus lutescens
ATGACAGCTTCAGGACTGCTGGCTGAGATGGACCTACCACACAGGATGCCCCATGAAAGACCTGATTAACAGCATCCCAATCAGCAGTAAGTAGTCTAGAGAACAACACTCAAATCCTCTAAATGATTGTTTATAAATGTTTGCTTACATTTAAAGAGCAGCATGCTATAGAGATGAATACTTTGCATTGTTATAGATCTTGGTTTACTGATACAAATTCCAGGTCAATTTTTATATGTATATTTCTGCTCTTGATTAAGGTATTGTGTCTATGCAGCTCATTTTAAAATGCAATGTATAATTAAGAAATATAGGTTAATAGATAGTCATCTATAATAGTCAAGCTCATAATCATGTTAATTAGGTTTTCTAGATGTACAGAGATATATTTCAGATGGATAGGTATTTTTCAAACCTTTCAAAGACTAGGAGAATATGACATTTAAAATGTTTTAAGAACTTAGAACTTTTAATGACAATGAGACACAATTGCTCCTGGCAGCACCAATCTATTTAATTAATATAGTTTCTGTGTGATTATTGCGGGTCCAGGTGGTCAGAAAATGAGCGAGCAGCCTCCGCCTACAGTTACCAGACTCAAGAAGAGACAAACTCACAAAACATATTTCAGTGTGACTTTTACCATTCCTTTATTTAAAGGAACTCACTTTGCAGTGACTCAGTGGTCAGCCATCTGCATCTCCTGGGTAATTAGAAGGAAAAAGAGGTATTTTAAGGTGTGAAGTTTATGTGAGGATATGAAATCTTAAGATGTGAGGATTTGAGAATGCTTCAGGGTCTAAGAAAGTGGGTAAGGTGTATAAACGAACATTAGGAAGGTCTGAGGACGAAAAGGCTTAAGTGCTGACAAGAGGAAGTGATTTGAGACAATGACACACGTTCCAGATTCTCTTCCTCATTAAGCTACTGTTATATTAAGACTCCAAAAGTTAATAGTCTTAACATTAACTGATGAAATCCTGATAAGCTATTAACCTGGCAGAGTACAGCCACCATGTGAGTATACCATCTTTTCTGCATTGTGGATTTCGGCACAGATTATAGACAGTGGTAATGCTTATGTGTTGAAAACTTGTATCTTTTTGTAAATTCAAAACCCTCTTGTGAGCTCCAGGGAGTTGACTTGGATCCTGCTGGAACAGGTCAGATGCACTCAGCTGCACTCCAGGTAAGTGCTGGCATTGACAGCCTAAGTTTCCCACCTTTCCCTGGTCTTGGGACCCTCCTCCCTCAAGTACCTGGACCAAAGGAAAAAGTTTTCTCCTAAACTTAACCTGATCTTCTGCCCCACCAGCATCTTGCCAGATCCAAGTGGTGCCAGACAGTTCCACAGAGCCTGAACAGTGAAGTGAAACAGCCAGATACCCTAGGACATGGCCCCAGCTTTCTCAGGTCCCCCCAAGATTTGATGCCAGGATCAGCAGGAAGGAGTCTCAAGAATGTGGCATCCTTGTTCCCTTAATCTGTCACCTCTGACACTTCACCTCTTTATAATAACCAAAAAGGAGGAATGCTGGCATTCAGGTATATCTGGCCCACCTCTTGGAGACTTGGCAGAGTACATCACCCCTGCATGCATGCCCAGTACCTGCTGCATGGTCTCTGTGTACATGTGCTGTGCCTCTTTCTTTAAAAGGTGAAATCCCACCTGCTTTCTTTCTCTTCTTCCTCTTCTTCTCTTTCTCTCACTCTCTCTTCCCACAAGGCTACTCTGTGCCTCTTTCTCCCCTCTCTCCCTCCCTTCCCCATATAAATCCCTCTACATGAGCAAGTGCTATCTGCACAGTGTGTCTCTCTCTCTCACCCACCTGCCAAGGCCATCACCTGTCATTTTTAAATTATAACAGCTATGGTGTCTCTCCATGGCAATAGAACAATGACTCAGACACCATAGAAGCACAGCTTTAATTGTGTCTGTGAGGGTGTTTCCAGAAAAGTTCAACTGAAGGAGGAAGTCCCACTCTCATGGTGAGCAGCAGCATCCCTTGAACTGCATCTCAGACAGAACAGAAAAGAGACAATAAGCCGAGCTGAGAGCATCTCCTCTGCTTCAGTGGACACCGTGTGACCAGCTGATGAGACCAGCTACTTCACATTTCTGCCACCATGCCTTCCCTGCCATACGGTCTGTTCCTAAAACTGTAAGCCCAAATAACCCTTCCTTTTTTGATTTTTTTTAAATAAAATTTTCCCTTCCTGCCCCCACCTGTGTGTGCACACAGTTGCATGCACGTATGCATGTGTGTGTGTGCTCTCCTGTGTCTTTAGCTCCACTGTGTTTGCAGCAGGGCTTCTGTTTACTCATAGCTTTCAGGGTTTCTCCCATCTCACCAAAGGCATGCTGGGAGTACAGATTGGCACTACTGAGTCCACTCAGCTGGGGATTGGAAATGCAGGTCCTCATGCTTGCACGGCAAACATTTTACCCACGGAGCCCTCTCCCTGTCCTCTTCCTTCCTTATACTGGTTTTGTTAAGTATGTTGCCACAGCAACGAGGAAAATATCTAACATACTGCCTAACTTCAAATTCTCTACTCCGTTATAAACAACCTGCAGCGTGCAGAATCCACAAGCATGGCCAGTGCTGCTCTTGCCTCTCCTTAAGCCAGTCACGCCTCCCTTTCCAAAACTCATTTACCTCATTCGCAGTGTGGGGAGCTGGATGAGAAAGAGCACAGAAGCCAAGCCTCTGGGAGCAGCCTGAACATGCCTCTTAAATGTGTGGTTT
Source organism: Bramus lutescens (assembly GCA_001685075.1). Lineage (NCBI taxonomy): Eukaryota > Metazoa > Chordata > Mammalia > Rodentia > Cricetidae > Bramus > Bramus lutescens. The sequence goes on from LOEQ01005127.1 coordinate 60,026, forward strand.
CTGGGAGTGCTCACTATTTTCTTAAATATATTCGTAAAAGTAGCTTTTATTCGTAATTACCTATTTGTTTTAATGTAAACATAAACGGAGGTGGTAGTTCACGCGGCATAAAGATCAAACTGAGGCTCCAGGGACATGGCCTATTTTACCCTAACTTCTTATTTCTGCACAGTCAGCTACCAGAAGGCTCCTGACATCCTTTGTAAGAGAAAGGAACAACCTGCTAAAGCTGGGGGCTGCAGCAGCAGCAGATCAGGCCAGGCTGCTCAGCCCAGCCTACCAGCTGTCTGAAGCTTCACAGAGGCCCCAGAGAGGTCCCCTCTCTGGACTTCAAACTGTTCTCTCCCACAGCAGCCAGGAAACCTGAGCACTGAAACTCCCTGTCGTGAAGGCCCACAGAGGGAGAGCCTGGAGAGTCCACCTCCATCTTTAGTTCCTGAGTGCTTCTGGCACTCAGCGTGTTGTGTTCATGACCGTCCCCTGAGACAGGTCACTGGCTTCTCTCTTTGACCCAAGCAGGTACTCAAGGTCAAGGCTGGGGCAGAGGTCTCACTTCCCCTGTTCTTTGCTTCCCTCTGATCATGTGTCCCTTTGTGTATCATTGACCTTCTCCCTGTCCTCCCTTCCCATCCTGCCTCGTGGTGTTACAAAATTCCCCCTTGGTCCCCACCCCACTCTAACCTTGGTTTCCCATCAGTAAACATGACAGGCTGTTCTGGAGTGGAACAACAGGACAGTATCCCAAGTGGCCAAGGGCTCCTAAGGACAGGCAGTAGGGTGGCTATAGCTTCCAGTTTCCAGTCAGGCCTAGGCATTCCCCCTACTGGACTACTGTCTCCGTACTCTGGACTCTGCCCTGCGCTAGGTTCTAGAGGGGCAGCTTTGGGATACACACAGTGTGGTCTCGCCCCTGAGAGGAGGTGGGTCCCAGAAGCTGAAATTACCATGGGCACCTGGAGGATGGACAAGAGGAAGGGAAGGGAAGAAGGAAAAGAGGAAGAAGTCAGGGTGGCCACCCCTGCTATGACATCACCACAGCAACATCATCTCTCTGTGGTATCAGTTCCTAATTTCAACAGAAACTCCAGTCACAAAACCAACAGACTGTTGCAAGGAGGTTGTTTGTTTGTCCCTACCCAGACCCAAAATAATCACACAGAAACTGTATTAATTGAATCACTGCTTGGCCTATTAGCTCTAACTTCTTATTGGCTAGCTCTTACATCTTAATTTAAACCCATCTCCATGGATCTGTACCTCACCATGAGGTCATGGTGTACCAGGAAGGTTCCAGCGTCTGTCTCCCATAGGGCTCCATGGCTTTTCTCTGACTCTGCCTTCTTCCTCCCAGCATTCAGCTTAGTTTTCCCCACCTACCTCTATTCCCTGCGCAGGCCCAAAGCAGTCCTTTATTAAAGCATACAGAGGGGAATCCCACATCAACAGACCTCCCAGGAGTTCTGTAACAGGGAGAGGAAAAGGAATAAGACAAGGGTGGACCCAGGAACTTAGGGACGTGGGCTCACATAGAAGACAGTTAGCAAAAGGCAGAGATGACTGTGTGTATTTGTGAATGGGATGGGTGCCACTGATGTGGAAGCTCAGCACCATGCAATCTCAGAGAACTGCTTGACCATCCCACAAAGCACGCTTCTCCCTAGCATGCTCTAGGGGATCCAGTCCTAGGGGAAGTGATGCCCAGGTGCTCTGCCTGCTGCCAAGCTGCCTCCCTGGAGGTGGTACCTGAAGGGCTCCTACTCTGAGTCTTATTAAGATAGTCACCAACATATGCCTTTTTATAGACATTGTCCGTAATATATTGGGTAACCAGTGTGATAGCACACACCTGTAAGTCCTATTGCTGGGGAGGTGGAGACAAGAGGATTGAGAACTTTAGGCTAGCTTGGAAAACAAAACAAAATAAAACACTACCAAAAAAACCCAAAAACAAAATAAAACACTACAAAAAAAATTGCCTGTAGTCAGAGTGCTTAAGGTGTTGCAGCAGGAAGATCATTTGAGTCTAGGGTATTAATGCCCACTGGGAAACATAGTAAAATTGTCCCAAACAAAACAAACACAGAATCAGAGATTAGTTAATTATGGCCCTTCGGCCTAAGCCTGCTAGGACCAAGTGTGGTTCCAGTGTGTCCTCAAAGGCTCTTGTCTTCAGAGTTGGGTACCTGGTATACCGGGACTGCTGAGGTGGTTGGTCCGTTACTAGGTGGGATCTAGTACGAGATTCTTAGGTCGTTGGGGGACCTGCCCTGAAGAGATCAAGGAGGTCTTATGGGACCCCTGGGGTTTCATAGGAGTTGTGAGCATGAGCCTGAGCCAGGCACGGTAGCTCACACCTGACTTGTAGCCCTCAGGAAGCTAGAGCAGGAGAACTGCTATGAATTTGAGGCCAGCTCTGACTATACACAGAGTTCCAGGCTATTCCGGGCTACACCGTGAGACACTATCAGAACAAAAAAAGACAAATGAGCTGAGCCGCTAATGAACTCTTGGCTTCTTGGTTTAAGATGCAATCTCCTCCTTTCATTTGTCCCTGCCACTGATGCCACCCAAATTCAGTCCCTCAGCAGAGGACCACCCAACCTTGTACTTGAGCCCCAGAAATGTGAGCTAAATGTCTCTCTTTTAACCTGCCACAATAATACAAGCCCAACTAATACAGTTCCAGACATGATTTTATGTCAATGTATGGCCCTCTTTATTTTACTTGTGTTGTGGCCCTTATGATTTCTGAAAGCTTATTTGAAAGTCAGCTTCAGAAGATGGGAGGTTAAGCAGTCCGTTGTGTTAAAGATGGCAAGTGTGTTAAGAAGGGTACTCAGCTCCTGCAGAGGCTGGAGGAACTTCTGGGTTTCATTCAAAGCACATAGGAACTGAGAGTCTCCAACAAAAGCTACCGACTGTGGCTTCTTACTCAGACTGGGAGCCAGATATTGGAGATCTACTCCCTTTCCAGAGCCCTCCACTCTCAGAGTTCCTATCCTAACGCTCCTCCCTAAGCCAAGAGTTGGCAAGCTACCCCTGCCCACCAAGCCTTGACTGTCAATGTGCTAAAAATAGGGTTTATAGTTTTTAATAGTTAGGGAAAAATCAAAAGAAAAATTAGACTTGGGGGCTGGGCTGTAGCTCAGGCAGTAGAGTTCTGAAGTATGGAGGAGGTGTGGTTTGACCCCTAGAACTGCATACAGTTAGTCAAATCCAGTGTGGCGGTGTACTCCTGCAATCCCAGTACTTGAGGGGTGGAGACAGGAGGACCAAGAGTTCCAGGTCATGGCTGGAGAGATGGCTCAATGGTTAATAGCACTGACTGCTCTTCCGGAGGAGCCAGGTTCAATTCCCAGCACCCACATGGCAGCTCACAATGATCTTTAGTACTAGTTGCAGGACATCTGAAGTGCTCTTCTGGCCCCCTTGGTGTGTACATGGTACACAGACACATGCAGGCAGAACACCCATATACATGAAATTGGAAAAAAAAACTTTTTAAAGAATTTAAGGATATCTTCAATTACACAAGTTTGAAGTCATGCTAGGCACACAAGGCCCTATCAAAAAGAAAGAAAGGAAGGAGGTAAGGAAAGAGGGAAGGAAGGAAGAAAAGAAGAAAGGAGGGGAGGGAGGGAGGGAGGGAGGGAAGGAGGGAGGGAGGAAATAAGGATTTTGTGACCCATGGAAACTAGTGAATTCAAACGAACCTTCAGAAAGGAAGTTGTTGTGTCCTCTCCAATGTCCCCTGAGCCTCTTTGTAGTCACCCCCGCCCCCTCACCACTGACCCAGACAACTGTCCATCTGCTTCCCATCAGCACAAATTTGTTATTCCTCTTCTCAAACGTCAAGGAGATGGAATCACACAGCCTGTTCTTTGCATGTCTGGCTTCTTTCAGTCATTTTGAGACTCGTCCGTGTTGTATCAATACCAGACTGGACACGTCTGCCTTTGTTTGTGAGTTGAAGGAACGATCACGTCAGATCTGAAGGCACAAATCAGAACTCCACATGACCAAGTGGGACAAGAGTCAGTCTAGGTACATGGCCATTTGGTCGTTGTCAGCACAGGAGCACTTTCGATCACAAGGTGGATATTCCACAGTGTATTCTCCGAGTCATCTTATGAGTTTGAGCAGGAGAGGTTTGATGGGCACATGTCGGCTGCCTCTCACCAGAAATGTCAACAGTGGTTCGTGGATGAAAAAATGAGAAGAGAAAGTTCAAATAACCTTCAAATACAACTTCAACCACTATATATTTTTTTAATGGTTTTACATTTGCTTGTAGCAGGCCATGGTAGCACATGTCTTTAGTCCCAGCACTGGGGAGGTAAAGGCAGGCAGATCTCTGTGAGTTCAAGGCCAGCCTGATTTACATAATGATTCCCAGACCAGAGAGTGAAACCTTGTCTTTAAAAAAATCAAGTTATTTTTTGACTTTTTGTAATTTATTTATATTTTTTATTTTTAATTATGTGTATTATGTGATGGAGTCCATGGAGGCCAAAGGCACAGGATGCCCCGAGAGCTGGAACCGCCTGACAGACGTGCTGGGAACTGAACTCAGCTCAGGTTCTCTGCGAGAACACCATAAGCTCTTAACCACTGAGCCATTTCTCCAGCCCTGCTTGTAAATTTTATTTCACCAATTTGTTCAAACAAATTTTTTTTGTCAGTTATGCTCCAGGAAAATGTGAAGAAATCACACTGTAATTTCAAGCATATAACTGGACACTAGTAGGTTTAGATTGTAGCAGGCTCTCATTTAGTAGTAAAACTGTTGTGATTCCTTCATTTAGACTTTCGAACAAATTCAATACCTAAAATTTTCCTTTACTTTTTATTTTAATTATAAGCATAATGAAAATTTCTTTCCCTAAGCCCTATAGAGACTCCTCCAAATTTCCCCCCAGCTGGCCCTGTGTGCCACACCCTATTCTCTTAGTCTGTGTGAGCCCTGATCTGGAAGCAGAGAGGTCTCACGGCCCCAGACCTAAAGAGTAAGTCCAGCTTAGGTTAGCAAGGTGTCTTGCTAAGGCGGTCCCTCCTGCCCCCTAGTGGTCATTTTTGTACATGGCTCTCAAGAGGAAAATGTGATATAAGGGGTAATGAACTGGTTTTATACAAGCAAAGCGATCAACTTGTTGCCCAGATATCATGCCTACAATGGGTCCTGGCAGGCATGCATGCCTTCATAGGCATCCTCCTGCTGGTCTGCTGTCCCTGGGGAGGTTCTAGCCTGTGGCTTCTCTCTAGCAATTTCATCACACTCTGCCTTGTCTTCATTACTACATCACAAGCCAAGTCATCACCCTTGACATCACCTAATACCACCTTCATCAAACCCCCTTTCCTAACTGAGCCTGAAAGATTTAGGGACTATAGGAGAGAAAGGAGAGAGTCGAGCTGGAAAGTAAAATCTTTCTAGCAATCGATAACAACAGGCAAACTCTAGGTCTCAGGTACTTGGGAAATTTGGGGTTCTCTGGACACAGCAAAAGGAAAGAGCCACGCCAGGCCAGAAGCATTTGTTGCACTTCTGTGTCTAGGCAGATACACGGTCTTTTAGACACTAGCCACAGCACTGGACAAGTGGCCATGAAAGAACAGAAGAATCATTTTCACTTCAACTCATAACCAAGCATCAGTTTCAAGATAGCTATGTGTACTGGGTAGTGGGTTTGTATGTGTGTGTCTGTGTGTGTGTTGTCAATTTGACACAAGCTAGGGTCATCTGAGATGAGGGGGTCTCAATTGAGAAAATGCCTCCATCAGAGTGGCCTGTAGGTAAGTCTGTAGGACACTGACTTGATTAATCGTTGGTGTGGAATGATTCAGCCCACTATGAATAATGGCATCCGGGCAGGTGGCTCTGGATTGTCAAAGAAAGCAAGCCAAGTGAGCCACAGGGCACAAGCTTGTGAATAGCCTTCCCCTATGCTTCCTGCCTCTGCTCCTGCTTGAGCTCCTCCCCTGACTCCCTGTGATCAGAGATGAATAAATCCTTTCCTCTGCACGTTGTTCTTGGTAACAGCGCCTATCGCATCAATAGGAAGCACCTAGAACAACAAGTACTGTTTCAGAGGTGAAACTCATATGATACCCATGTGGAAATTAGAACATGTCAAGGTCAAGGGTCATTTATGCACACAAGAAAACTGGGGGACGCCTGAATTTGCATCTGAAGTGAGGACAGCAGATTCCACTCTGAAAACAAGCTGAACAAACTATGGAATGTTCTGGTACTCTGCTCCATCTCATCTTTGTCCTCCTCTGCTGCTCTGGAGAAGCTGGAGGCCCCAGACTCCCTGTCCCATCCAGCCCTCTGCTCCCAGACAGAGCCCCATGAGTACCCTGGGAAATGGTGTCAGGAGCTATGAGAACAGGGGAAGTGTATAGCAGAACGGACATCAAGGTGGTGAGGCTTTCTCTTAACCTTTGTTTCCGAATGGGACCTCAGAAATACCCCTCCTCTCAGCATACTCTGCGAGTTCAAATCCTACTTAATCCCTCTCCCCGAACTGTGAGCAGACTTGCCTTAGGCCAGGAGGTTGGCAGCAGTCAGCTAATCTCTCCCTAGCCAGAGATCCCTGGAGCATGACAAAGCAAGGATACTGGTGCCCAGGGGCACAGGCTCTGGCCACAACATAGAGCTGTGGGGCAGCTGTGTTAGTGTCAGAATGCATGGGTCCCCTCTGATTGCACAACTGGCACCTACAGGTGACCCCAGAAACCACTGTGGCCATCAGAGACCTCCACAGGGATCTTGTCTTTCAGGAGATGAACTTTATCCTGGGTTCTGTATCACATATTAGTCTTCTGGTGACAAGAAATCAAAACAAATTCTACCCAACTTACATAAAAAAAATTAAAAATTTTAAGAAGGTCCTGGAATAGTTAGCTTCAGGAAAGGCTACAAACAAGACCATAAAGATGGCTCTCTTCCTTTGGGCGTTCATCTTAATTTCATATCTAAGGAAAATGGCCACTGGCAACTCCACGCCTCACCTCCTAGACACAAGTCCAGTGTTCAAGTCTTGCGGTTCTCTACAGAGACAGACCCAGTTTGTAGATTCAGTCACTAAAGTTCTTGCCATACAAGCTGGAGGATCTGAATTCTATCCCCAGAACCCCTTATTAAAATGCCAGGCATGATGTACGCATTTGTAACTCAGCACCATGGAAGTAAAGACAGGTGAATCCCTGAGGATCTCTGGTCAGCCCTGCCTATTTGAGAGCCGGGCCAGGTGCGGGGTTGGTGGATAGCTCAGCAAGTAAAGGCACTTGTCGCACAACCCAGTGTTTTGATCCCCAGCCCCCGGGTAAGGGACAAAGGAAAGAATGGACTCCACAAGTTGTCCTCTGACCTCTACCCATGCAGCACAGCACATGTGCACACCAACACACATGAGAGAGGTTCAGAGAGAGTGGGGATCACTACTAGAACATTCATGACTCTGAACTCAATCACTGTACCCACTAACAAGAGCAGGATATGTTCCAAAGCAGCCAGGCTGTTCTGTCCTCTGATGCCCAGTAGCCTCTGGTCTTTCTGAGTCTGATCTGTGCCTGACCTCTCCCAGGTCTGAAGTTGTAAGTCATAAACAATCCCACACCAGTTGGGATTCAAAGGGGTATTTATTTTAAGGGTGAAACTTACAAAACACCAACAGTCAGCAAAG
>LOEQ01005127.1:75114-85504 GCA_001685075.1 Bramus lutescens
GGCGGGACAACCAGACAGGAAGTAGAGGTGGGTCAATGAGAACAGGAGAATTCTCGGAAGAGAAAAGCTTGGTCCACAGTTGTTGTGAGCCCATCACAGAAGAAGCAAGATGTGAATGCCCCACCAGATAAGGTACTGAGCCATGTGACTAACATAGACAAGAATAATGGGCTAATATAAGTTGTAAGAGTTAATAAGAAGCCTGAGCTAATGGGCCAATCAGTTTATAACTAATGTAGACCTCTGTGTGATTTTCTTTGGGACTTAACAACTGGGGGAACCAGGCAGGACAGAAAACTCAGACAACAGGTGGTGGCTCTAATCCCAGCACTAGGGAGGTGGAGACAGGAAGGGATATGACTTGGCAGAGAGAGAAATTTAAGGTGGGAGGAGACAGGAGCTGTGGGGGGGACAGTCTGAGGCTTCATTGAGATAGTATGTGGTCTGAGAATTTGTAGAGATAGGATTGCCCCTTTGACCTGAGCATTGGTAGAGGTAAAAACTAGTGACTAGCTGCTCTGTTTCTCTGATCTTTTAGCATTAACCCCTATATCTGACTCTGGATTTTTATTATAAAGAACAATTAGAATTCATGCATCAGGAGATCTAATGTATACCATGAGTACTGCACTTAAAAATATGGTACACTGGAAATTTGCTGAAAAAGTAGGATTTAAATATTACTATTAAATTGGAAGGAGGTTAAGGAAAGAGAAACTGAAGATGACGAATGTTAATTAGTCAATGACTATGTAAACCATGAGATAAAAGATATATTGAATATAAACAGAGAAACAAGAAAATGTTGGATAGTTTAATAGAAAATGGATCAGAGACAGGAGAGACTCAGCTTCCCACTTCATTTCCTCCCAGTGATCTCTTCAGTGGAATCCCAGACACCCAGGCAGGAGTGCCTCATTCAGGGCCTAGCTATTCAATACCCACAGAGATCTGGAATTAGCTGTGACAAACCCAAGGGAACCCAAGGATGAGGGAGGAGTGGGCCTGTCCCTAAGAAGTCACAGTGTATGGGTGGTGGGACTTATGCAGACATCAGCACCCCTAATACAACTTGAAAAGTGCTTTGCAGAGACAAGTCCAGGGTTGAGGACACCAGGGAGGAAGTGACTGACTCTTTGGGAAGCTAAGGAAGGTGGGGAGCCTGCAGAGTCCCATCGTGTGTGGGCCCAGGACAAGGTCACCGAGAGGAACCAGATGCAAGCAGCCATCTGTATGAATACAGGCCCAGTCCACCCTCCTGCATCCCTGTTTTTACTCAGCCCTTGAGCTCTGGGTGACCTTCAGGTCCTGGCTGTCCCCAGTCCTCTGTGCATAGCAGCCCATAAGCACCCAGGTACCCTCTGGCTTCTCTGACCTCCATTTCCTTTGGGCATTGACTTCCAGCCACACTAAGGGTAAGGCAGACCATATGGGAGTTTTCCATCCCTCCCTAGTCCCCCCCACTTCCCCTCCCTAAAGCCTCCCATCCTGAAGACTGATGTCACTACCCCACAAGGACCTCAGCAGCAACTCCTAATTCTAGCACACTGCAGCCAGACCAGGTCCCCATGGCAGCTAGTTCTGTAAGCTAGGGAATGAAGGTCAGTTGGCTCAGATCCAACCTCAATACTACTGTTAAGCAAATTAGCATTTAAATCAGTAGACTCAGGTCTAGAGAGATGACTCAGCAGTTATGAGCACCCACATGGCAGCTCACACATGTCTGCAACTCCCGCTCCAGGGCAGTGCCCTATTGACCTCCTGAGGTACCAGGCACGTACATGGTCCTCATATATACATGCAGGCAAAACAGTCATGCCCATAATGTAAATAAGCAAAAAATAAATATTCTCCCTAGCAGACCCTTGAATGCAGCAGATCACATGCTGCCACATGTGGGCCTTATCTGATAAGCCAACGGTCTCTAAAAGCAAAGACTAAGTAAACTTGTTAGAGCAGGACTGTGGCCTTGAGATTATGATACAGAAACTGCCTCTATCTCTAGCCTGCCAGCTTGCCCCCAAAACTAAAACTTCCACAATGACAATTGCCAACTTCCTGAAGCAAATCTCTCTTTGTGAAAATTCCTTGAAAATGTGATGTATATATAAGCATTCTATAGCACTCAGAACCTAATTCATACACACACGTGTACACACACACACACACACGGTGTACACACACACGGTGTACACATGCACACACACACATACATGCGGTTCTAAACCTCTGGATAAACTGATTAATACACCCCTTCTACTTCATCCACAGACAAGGGTGCAACACGAGTTTCACTCTGTGGCAGCAAGTCCTTAAAGGGCATCAACCTGGGTACCAGGTTGAGCATCTGTTCCTCATCAAGTGCATCAACCTGGGTACCAAGTTGAACATCTGTTCCTCGTGGAGTGCATCAACCTGGGTACCAGGTTGAGCATCTGTTCCTCATCGAGTGCATCAACCTGGGTACCAGGTTGAGCATCTGTTCCTCATCGAGTGCATCAACCTGGGTACCAGGTTAAGCATCTGCTCCTTGCAATCCTTCCAGGAACAGCCTGGCTCAAGCACACATGAGGCAATGCTATTAGAAAATGGATTTTATTAAAAGAAAATGTTGACACAAATGACAAACATTCACACTGAAGATTACATATCAGTACTAAGCAGTCACCAAGACCTCAGTTTTCATTGCATGCAGTGACTCACTTGCTCATTCAACAAATATTTATTGAATGTGTGCATGGGCCAAGCTTTCTTCTAGGTGCTGGGAATGTAGCGACAAAGGAAACAATTGCATTCAAGCGGGAGAGATGGGAAACATGCAGATTGATATCAAATATCAATTTTGTTGGAGAGAAGCTGAGCCCAATAGGAAACTGGACACAAGGGGGCAGATGAAGGGGAATCTCACCGGTGTTAGGTGTGCAGAGGCCACAGTTACAGTGGTATTTGAGAGGCGGCAAGAAGTAGGCTAGGAGGCTCTAAGAGAGGAAGGCATCTCAGAGAGGAGCCAGCAAAGGCAGAGCTCTGAGGAGGCACACTGGGAGAGTGGCAAGCAGCTGGCATGGCCAGGACAGACTTAGAAGGGAGAGCAGAGAGGTAGGAGAGGGAGGCCAACCAAGCACAGAGTCTTATGGGTTTTACTCTGAAGAACACTGCAGTCACTAAATGTTAGCCCAGGGGAGGTATCCTAACTCTGGAAGAGTTCTAAGAGGAGACAGCTCAGCATGTGAGGGCCTGGGTTTGATATTCATCAGCAACAGAGAACCCCATGAGTGGAGAAAAGAAAGGGGAAGGTTTTTCTATAGAGTGATTTAGGGCCACTGCTTCTCAGCTGCAACATACCAGAGAAGCCCAAGGCTAATTTTTCTGCCTCTCTTGTCTTGCCTCATCTTAGAGATGGGACTGGATTTAACCCCAACACGAAGTAGCCAAGGAGAGAAAAAGCCAATGAAGGAGAAGGCTACTGAGAGCCATCAAACTGGTGTTGTTTAATTTTTGGTTTTGTTTGCTTGTTTGATTGGTTGGGTTTTGTTTGCTTTTAAAGATAGTCTCACTCTGTAGCCCAGGCTACCCTTGAACTTCTGCTCAACATAGCCACAAACTCAGAGTGATCCTCCTGTTTCTACTTCTTACCATCTTTCTATGCCTCCAGCAACATTCTATAGCTATTGCCAACACCATTGTCCCTTATCCACTACTGATTCCATCCAATGGAGAGAAGAGGGACCCTGTCCATGTAATTACCCATGATCAGGTGAAGGAATTGCTTAGGGATCTGTGTTTAGTAAACAGAGACAAGTTAATCATAAAGTACCTGTCCCACCTCAGTGTGTCCTCTAAAGCCAAGAATGGTGGCAGCAAGAACCCCATGTCCTCTAAGAGCCAAGCCAGTCTTCCATTCACAGAGTTCAGCCCTGAAGCAAATTCAGAGCCCTCAGCAAGAAATCGTTCCTGACCTGGAACCCAGAGAGGCACGCTGTGTTCTTCTACCCCTTAGAAGTGACGTGCCCTTCCTTTTCCAACATCCCCTTTCTGCCTGGAACATGAGGAGGACCACGATTGTCCCTCCCCCTCCAGCTGGAGCTGGTGACTCAGAGGCCACCTGCATCCATTTCCAACTCTCCCTGTAGCACATCCTCTGCTCTTGCCTCCAAGTCGCCAGCGAGCGGTGCCCTCTGCCTGGGCTACATCTGAACACTGAAGCATTCTTCTGGGATTCGTCACCTTCTGAGAGTGATTACATAAGGAGGCGCTGTTTCCAGGACAGAGTAAGGACTCACCAATGGAATTTAGAACAATCCTCGGAAAAGCCAGTCCTCAGAAAAGGGAAAATTCCCTGCTCTAGCAGACTCATCGCTTGCGAGCAGCCCTGAGCCTGCAGGGACCCTTGGATAAGAAGGGTAACAGAGAACCCCAACTCCTGAGTCTTATGTTCTGGAAGTTTGCAGGGACTGGACTCTAGGGCCAAGCCTGTGGGGGTGGGATGAGAAGGCTCTCTCTGTCCTCCCTCTTCTCAATGAGCATACCACCCTGCCAGTAGCTCTTTGGTACCAATCGCATGTTCCCCCATTGCCCCATCTGCCAGAGATGCTCAGAGGGTTCATGTGAGTCCAAAAGATAGCAGCCAAAGCTGATCTCTGTGTGCTTGGTCCCACCCTGCCAAGCTTCCTTGCTTTCTATCTCCATCAAATGGCTTCTTGTTCAAGCAGCCTAGGAGTCAGGCATGAAGTCCCCTTGCCCGTTAAACTGGACTTCTAGCACCAGTGGCATAAGGCCAAACCACCAACCACTGCCCCATAGTCCATGGCCTAAGGCCCTTTAGTTGAAACTTCCTGACCCTGCTCCCCTTAGTGTTTGGCCTCAGCGGTCTCCCCTGCATTCCTCCTTCACCTCACATCATTCTACTCTTCCATGGGCTGTTCTTCAACTACTCTCTCTGTAACATATTTTCTTTGCTCCCTGAGAGCTTTAGCTTTTTTAAAGATAGTATTTCACTATGTAGCTCAGGCTCACCACCACAAATACAATGTAACCAAGGATGACTTTGAACTCCTAATTCTCTTACCTCTGCCACCTAGGCACTGGGATTTGAGGTGTGTATCACATCTAGCCTGTAAACACAGACTGTACTTTCATTTCTGGGCCACCCAAACCTGAATAATCAAACAAAAACTACATTAACTGCAACACTGTTTGGCCAACAGCTCAGGCGTAGTCCTAACTAGTAAATTAAGTCATTTCTATTGATCTGTGTATTGCCAGAAGCTGTGGTTTTACCGGTAAGATTCTGTCATCTTTTCTTCTGCAGCTACATGGTGTCTCCTTGACTCTGCCTTCTTTCCTACTCTGTCTCTGCTTAGATTTTCCACCTTGCTTTATTCTGTCCTGCCATAGGCCAAAGCAGCTTCTTTATTAACCAATGGTAATAAACCATATTCACAGCATACAGAGGGGAATCCCACATCACTGGACTAAACATTTCTTTTTATTTCCCCCTTCTGTGTGGCCGTGTGGCTGTTGTTGCTCCTCTAGCACATCCCTCAGATCTCAATCTTAGGGTCACCTCCTCATAAAGCTTATGTTGACCCCTTTCTAAGCAAGTTGTTCCTCTTAACTTCTTGCTCTCTTTTGCTGTCCTGTTTATTTCCTATATAAAATTTGGCCAGCTTGTGTTGAATGCACATTAATAATTAAATGTTTGTATGTTTCTTCCCAGTCTCCCTACTATTGGTTCTCATGGCTATAGATTGGAAGTAGGCACATCTGAGAGCCCTGGGAGACAGAAATGGGGCTCAGTGGAGACAACAAGAATCCTTGAGAGAAGAAACCATTTCTCATACCACGTTCCAACTGTCTGTCTCAGGATGGATGGATGGATGGATGGATGGATGGATGGATGGATGGATGGATGGATTGGTGAACAATGGATGGATGAATGGATGATGGGTGGATAAATGGATGGATGATGGATGGATAGTTGGATAGATGATGGATGATGTATGGATGGATGCAGGATGGATGGACAGATGGATGGATGGATGGGTGGATGGATGGATGGACAGATGGATGGATTGATGGATGGACAGATGGATGGATGATGAATGGCTGGCTGGCTGGCTGGATGGGTGGACAATGGATGGATGATGGATGGACAATGGATGGATGATGGATGGATGGATGGATGGATGGATGGATGGATGGATGGATGGATGGATGGATGGATGGATGGATGGATGGATAATAGATGGATGGGTAGATAATAGATGGATGATGGATGGATGGATAGATGGATGACTGATAGATAGATGGAATAATGTATATGTAATACATGAATGGTGGGTGGATGGATGAATGATAGCTGGATGGGAGAATTCTAGCTTTGAACATAAAGTGATAGAAACCATGTCTAAGAACTGGGGAGTAGTCTGACTAGACTCTGTACCTACAGGAAGACCCATTTCTTGGATCTTGAAGACCCATTTCAGAAATGTGGACAATGTCATTCCAGATCTTGGATGAGAAAACTCACCCATGAGTACACTCAGGAAATACCTTCCTGAATGATGAGGTGGAAAATGAAAACCAAATGGCCGAGGAATGCCGCCTGCTTTTCTCATTCTTCGCTGGGGGCAGAGCAGCTTGGACTCGGCTGAATCACGGGTTGATGAGCTGATGCAGGATGACCCACAATACTCTGGGACATGTTTACATGACAGAACTTGGTTTTGCAATATCAGCATCATTCCCTGGAACATCAGGGACAAATTCCAGAGGAGAAGGCTTACTATCTATGGACTCCCAATGACTCATGCAATCAACAGAAGAGACACAACTATTGAGCACAGCTCAATAGAGCAGGCAACTCAGCCTATGCCAAATGTTATCAGAATGAGTTCACATGGAACCTTCTAGAATATTCAGTGAGAGGCAGAGAATAGTGGCTGCCTAAGCTGCATACAACAACATTCTCTTATTCTTCCCAACCTACTCCTGGGCTGTAGAACATGGTGAGAGAAATGACTTACTATGATATTCGGGAAATCAAACCCAATACTACCAAAGAATTGAAAAAGACTCCAAGCCAAAATGTTGTCTTTGATAACAAGAGAATTGTGTAACAAGAGAGCCAAACAGGTCTTTTGAAGGAGAGAAGATGGCACTGGGGGTTCTCTTGTGGACATCTTTGGTATTTTCTGGAGGAGGTGGAGGGAGGATGCAGAGAGAAAAGAGAGGTAAACATGTTGCGTGTGAACTTCAATAACCTCGGACTTAGACAAGGATGCAACAAGACTGGCTTTGCAAAAGAATGTGACTTGTGACAAATGTGGAGCCCACGGTGGTAATAAGGGAGCAGTGGCATGCTGGCCCAACTGCAGAGGGAGTGGAATCCAAATGGGGATTCTCAGAAAAGATGAGCAATGATTCCAGAAATTCAGTCTGTGTGTGTGTCGAGTACCAGAGCCATGGCAAACGTCGATCCCACTTAAAGACAGACGTAAAGGCTGCAATTGAAATAAGACTGAGAGACGATTCTAGAAAATTGCATTCATTGGGCATTTTTGTCAAGTTAAAACAAGTTAGCCTCATCTAAAAAGAGAGAACCTCAGCTGGAAACAGATTGGCCTGTGGGTAGGCCTGAGGGGGAGTTTTTTTGGTTGATGACTGATGCAGAGGGGCCCTTCCCACCTTTTCGTGAGCAGATGTAAAGTCAATAGCCCAACTCCACTAATCCTTTACAGCCAGACTCCCTAAAATGGTGGTTGCTTGGCTTAAAGGTCATTCACTAACAGTGTCTGAGCACCAGGGTGCAGAAGAAGCAAGCTGAGTATGTCTGGAGAGCAAGCCGGATAAGTTCCTCCATGATCTCTGCTTCCGTTCCTGCCGTTAAGTTCCTACCCTGATGTCCCTTCGTGATGAACTGCAGACTGTGAGCGGAAATCAACCCTATCCTCCGCCAGTGGTTTTTGGTCATATGTTTTATCACAGCAGTAGAAATGAAACTAGGACATTCAAATGGACAAAAAGTCTGCAAAATGGGCAGAAGGAGACCAAGAGCCAGTCCTAGAGCCAGGAGACACCGTTGTGTTAAATCTGGACTGTGCTGATTTCCCCCAACAAGACCTTGTTATGTGGATGGACACATAGCTGGCTGAGGCAATGCGTGTGCTCCCGAGACAGTGTCCTCTTGGTGATTAAACCTCAGGCGTTACTCCTTGTCCAGGACTGATAGCCAAACACAGAGACCTCAAGTCTGTGCTCAGTGAGGGTTTGCCAGCACATTATCCGCCGTATGGAGCTACATAATTATCTAGTACAAAGTAAAATCCCCTAAAAGGCTCTCTTCTCATAGACTTGCTTTCTTAGAAATCTCCTTCCTCTGGGAAAAGAAGTAGAAGAGACTGGTGAAGTGGCAGGCAGAATAAGTGGTCCTGAATCCAAACTGAGAACAGTGACTCTAGTGGAGCAGCACACGGGAGTGATGGACATCTTCCTAGATATGGTGTTCTGGTCAGTTCTGTCAACTTGACACAAGCCAGAGACACCTGAGAAGAAGGAACCTCAGCTTGAGGGATTGTCTCCAACAGATGGGTGTGCCTGAGGGTCATTTTCTGGACTGCTAGTTGCTGGAAGAGGGCCAAGCCCACTGTGTGTAGCGCCATTTCTGGACATGTGGCCTTGGATGGTATAAGAAAGGAAACTGAATATGAGCCTGGAAGCAAACCAGAGAGCAGGCCTCTGCTTCAGTTTCTCCTCGAGAATCCATCCTTGGCGTTCCTTAATGACAGACTGTAAAATGTAAGAAGAAATAAACACTTTCCTCCTAACTTATTTTTGGTCATGTGTTGCATACACGAAGGGAGACTAGGTCAGAGGGTGTTCATGTCAGGCCTTGTTCTGAGGAACGCCATGGCCTGCCCACTGGCCTTCCACATGCAGGAGTGAGTAAGAGAAGGTGATAGCCATTACTTGCTGTTACGCTGTTTTGCTACTCAACTGTAGTGGTGTTCAAAACGTTAAGTGAAGGAGGCACACAAATACAGAAGCTCTGGCATAGCCCGATGTTTTTAATGACGTCACCTACACAGTGGCTTTCATTTCTCTGTGACAGGATGCAGGACAGAAGCAGCTTAAGGGAGATTCAGAGAAGTGCAGTTCATCACGAAGGGGAAGGCATGGCAGCGCGGCTAGGCTCATGGCAGGGTGGAAACAGAGACCCTTCACATGCAGATAGATCCGAGAGCACAGGGGGTTTAATCCCACCTATCAAGAAGAACAGCACTACCACAGTTCAAAGTCAAATTTGAAGCAAGTTTTCAATTTGAAATGGCCCAGAATCAAGTATGGCAAGGGTTGAAGAAGGAAAACCCATAATCCATTGCATTTCCCATGAGGTCCAATCAGGGGCAAGCATACATCCTGACTATTTCCTGCCCACAGTGATCAAGCACATCCGGTGAAAATTTGTGTAGGGGAGTGAAAAAATGTGGCTTGTTATCTTTCATAAATAATAGTATCCAGCATTTCAGGAACTATCTATCCTTGGGCAAGGGGATGGGCAGATCAGAGGCATTTTTGTCTCATGCATCCCTAAGGCATAGTAATTAAAATGTAACTTTGGCTCTCATAAGAGCAGCAGGAATCATGGGTACAGGGGTTGGGATGGTTAATACTCAGTATCAACATGGCTGGATTTTTCTTTTACATTGATTTATTTATTCACATGTAAAAGTGTGTGTACATGCATGCATGCCTGTAACTTGTGTAAATCAATTCTCTCATTATACCATGTGGTCCTAGAGACTGAACTAAGGTGTTCATCCTTGGCAGCAGGCATCTTTACCCACTAAGCCATCTCACTGACCACTTAACTGTATTTAGAATCATCTTAGAAACACACTTTTCCATGTGTCTATGAAGATGTTTTAGAACCATTTAATCAAAAAAGGGAAAACCCACCCTGAATGTGGGCAGCACCGTGCCATGGTCTGTGGTCCTGGTAGAAGGAAAACATGAGCTGAGCACCAACATTCATCTCCACTTCCCCGTGGACACATGGCCAGCCACCTCATGTTCCTGCTACCGTATCTTCCCCTCAAAGTGTGATCCAGAAGAGACACTTCCATCCTTACATTGTTTTTGCCAGGCATATTGTCACAGTGATGAGGAGATTACTAACGCAGAGTCCCATGTCCCGTGACCCACATCTGCCAGGTACCTTTTCTCCTAAAGGTTCCACAGCCTCCAAAGAGGTACCCGGTGGTGAGAATAAGCATTCAAAATATGACCCCATATTGCTGGATCCTGGGGTAGGTTGTTCCCGAATTTCCTGAGAAACAGCCACACTGATTTCCAAAGTGGTTGCACGAGTTTGCATTCCCACCAGCAATGG
>LOEQ01005128.1:8385-21218 GCA_001685075.1 Bramus lutescens
GCCATGCTCAACGACCGCCGCCGCCTGGCCCTTGAAAATTACATCACGGCTCTGCAGGCAGTGCCTCCAAGGGTAGGTCTCGTTGAGATCTCACCTCAGGGCGTAGCATCCATGGTGGTGCTCAGACATGGGGGACTGGAGGCCACATGAGAAAAGCGAGGAGAAATGCCCTGAACACCTTATTTATAGGTGTGACTTAGATACAGAGTGTCTTAAAGGCACAGAGTCACAGACTAATGTCTGCTCTCCCTATCTTAACCCTTTTAGCTAGTGCCTTTATACAGTTTTCCATGCTGCATTATTATTTTTCTTTAAGCCATCATTTTTATCTTTTTATATAAAAAGAATTAACACCGTTGCCTAATGTGGTCATGACTTCTCATAGTCTTATTCTCTGCTCGTATTTATCATGTATTATTTTTCTTCTGTCCAAAGCACTTCTTTTATGTTTTCAAGTGCATGTAGGATAAAGTTTGAATTCTTTAGGTTAGAATGTGTGTAAGCTAGTTATAGCTTCCTTATATTTCTTTATTACTGAAAATACCTTATTTTTTACCTTTGGTTTTGAAAGGTATTTTGGCTGGGTATAGAATTCTTAGTCCAGGTGATTTTCTGTTATTACTTTAATGATGACATTTTTTATTTCCAACAGAGAATGTGTACATATTTACAAATAGTCTTTTGTTTTGATTTGGCTATGTTGAAAAGTTTATCTTTATCACAGTAACTACTTTAACAAAGTAAAATGATGGAATTCCATATATTCTTAGTCTTTTCTGGCCATCTTGTCATCTCATATCTAAGATCATGTCTGAATTTTCCTGCATAGTTTTGTGTCTGATCATTTTTATTATATATCATATACTATAAACTTTAGTTTGTTAGGCATAGTTAGATGATAAATATATTCAGACTTTGACCTGAAGTGTGGCTAGTTTACCTGAAAGCAGTTTGACCCTTTTGTGTTCCACTACTTTTAGATTTAGGTAGAGTGTATCAGTTTTCTTCATGTAGCTTGCTATTCTCTTTTTCCATCAGGATCCCTCTGAGTAGTCTACCATGAATGCTGAGTTCAAATTGGACTGCCAAGAACAAGTAATTCCTGCCTCTGTAGGACACCAGGCACTGTTACCTCCGTAGGACACCAGGCACTGTTACCTCCAATCCTAGCCCCAGTTTCTTACAACAGTGTGCACCAATGAGTGCTAAACTACAGTCAGGAGGACCACCCTTTGCAGATTCCTTGTGGACCACTTGGTCCTGGAAAGTGACTGCTGAATCCTCCCTTCTTGGAGTCCCCTGTCTAGATTCCCTACTTCGTACAGTCTGGAAAGTCAGGGGCCTCAGGTGCTGACAATTACAGCACCTCACCTTATGTGTCTGCTCTTTCTCTGAGGTCCATGCTCCTCACCTTGCAGAAATTGCTGATCTTATTTAGTCCATCCATCCTCTTCTCTTGATCTTCTTGATAGATCTTGACTAGAAGAGGGAATCTATTTGCATTGTGTAACTATATCAAAACTCCACCCTCTGGTGCTGATTTCCTCACCACTCTGATCTTTCTTTCCAGGGTGAGGAGCTCCTGGCATTCCTCTGGGTACCAAGATGGCACTGACTCTGTTGTACTGATGACATCACTGTCATCTTGGGGGATGGGGTGGCTGGTTCCGGGTGACACCGCTAGTAGCACACAGGGAGAGCTGTGAGTCAGGCGCCCACTGCAATGTCTTCTCTCTGGACTGTACTTCCTGTCTGAACAAAGAGCCTTTGAAAACACAGTATCCATATTAGCATTTCATTTTCTGTCAACAGTCTTTGTCTTTCCAAGTCTGCACTTAGAAATGCTGGTTATATTGCTCTGCAGATGACAAGGTTTGGGTATTCTTTAGAGAACGTGCTTCAAAGAGGAGAGTTATGGGGACCATTTGCCAATGTAGTAGGTTGTGAGACAGGAGAGACACTGTGAAATGACACAGCCAGAAGTCCAGTCTCTGCAGTAAGATCTTTGTCTGGGGAGATTAGAGATAAAAATAAGATGAGGGCTGAATGGGATCTTGTCAGAATCTTCAGTTGGGTCTCAGCATCCGAAAAGGCAACAACAAACAGGGAGTCTTCCAGAGCTGCATCAGCGGAATCATTTTAGCTAGCTCATAGTAGTGCTTACTACGGACCTGTTGATTAAGGTGTACTGTGAATTTGATAGCAGTATTTTAAAGTGGATTTGTTCCACTGTCAGAAAGAAAAATCAGACTGCTATTGGTCACTTTGAGAATGCCTGTTAAATTGTTATCTCTGAAATGAACAAATCTCCCCTTTCAAATAAGACAAAACTAAGTAGTCCACAAGCCTGTGCCATGGGGCAGTGGGTCCGATGTTTGTGAAGTGACCGACTCTGTCACTTCACAAGTGTTTAAATCTTTAAGCCTGACTCAACATTGCCCTTAGCGCCAAACCTCGGAAGCCATTAGAAAGTTTGAGACTCCTCTTGATTGCTTCTGTGCATTTCTCTTATAAGATATAAAGCAAGAGTTTCCATCAAGTCTTGAAGTTAGATCTACGAAGAACAGGTTTTGGAGAAGTTGTTCACACCAGTCCCAAAGCCAGATAATGTTAAGTTTTTAGATATGTGATTTAAATATAGCATTGACTACTTGAACACATTGGTAAAAGTAGAGGGTTTTGTTCTATTTTAAACTAGTTATATTCTTAACCCCAATCTTATTCTTAATAGTTCTCAAGCTTCACAGACAGATCTTCTCAACTAGTGGGAAATATGTGACCGTGGGCACAAATGTGCCCTATTTTAGTTAATTAAAACAGAAAATGAAGAGTTAGCTTGGAAAGCTTGGAAGCGTCTCTGTCTTTGAAAATGTAATCGTTCCCATGTTCCCCCCAAAGGGGAGCCCCACCCCACCCTTTCACCTCCTTCCTTGCACGTGGAGCCCCACCCCACACTGTCACCTCCTTCCTTGTCTTCCCAGGCAGCTAGCTGTCCACACGACTGTACGGCTATGGTGCTCTGTGGCTTTTTGTGTGCCAGTCTTTAAAATGAAAAACTTACTATGAAACTGCAAGTGTTTAGGTATTTAAGAAAAATGTATAGCACACAATTGAAAGGGGGAGTGATTTTTCACCAGAGTCTGCCTTAGAGAGCAGGGGCTGATAAGAACCCCTCAGAATATACATGTGCTCACGCGCACGTGCACAGAGAGAGAGAGAGAGAGAGAGAGAGAGAGAGAGAGATTCAAACCATTTCCAAGGATCATTTGATTAAATTTAACATTCTAATTTAGAACTCCTCATTATGAATGAGTCTAAGAAGTCTTGTTTTGTTATATAAACATTTTTAATTTAAAAAAATGAGCTCCCACTTGTTTTGAAACATAGTCTAGGTGTTGGAAATGGAGGAGATACAATTGAAGTAGCATCAATGCATTTGGCCTTGAATTGTTGGTTCTTTGAAGCAAGAATGCAGGATCCCAAATGTGAATGTGCAAAATTAAAGCAGATTGTTATAAGTCAACATGAAGAAAGTCAACAGCGAGTCACGGTTGGCATTTGTCGGATGCCCAGACCGCTTGGCAAACCTTTCCTAGGGCCTGTGTTGCTTTAAAATATCTTTTGTTTACTAATTAATCCTCAGCTCTGTGGGTTCTGCCTTCTGGGCTGTGTTACTAAGCCTGTTTATCCTGAGAGCTTCGGTCTGTTTGGTTTGACTAAACAAGACTTGAAGATGCAGAAGTCCAGATCAGTCCTGGCCCCTCCTTGCTCTGGGGTTGGAAGAGCTCAGCTCTGCCTCCAGCGCGCTAACATTTAGATGAAGGCATGAATCATGGAACTGGGTACAAGTGCTAAGTTTCAGTCTAAACTGTCTGTATTTGACAAAGGTCACTGTTGTGTATGACAGGATGGCACACAGCCCATTTTCTACATTTTCTGGTGGTACATAAATACCTGTTCTTAATTCCCAAGACAGCCATTTAATCTGTAACCAGGAACAAGTTACTTAAAGGAATTCGTCCTCTCCAGTTTGAAAATTAGGGTTAATTTTTCAACTCCTCTTTCAGTTAATATTTTTCTAGCTTTCTTTGTCCATAATTTAAAACCAGAAGGACTTATTGAAGGTTGAGGCAAGACTGTGGATGTCTTCCTTCCAGGACACACTGACAGTCAAGTGGAACATGTGGACTTTGGTGACCATCCCAGTTGGGAAGATCTGCTTCTTAGTTAAAGGAGAACCAATGGACAGCGACTTTTTGGAAAGCAACCCCTTGAACATGCGTAATACTGCTGCCCTAGCAGTGTGAACTATGCAAGAAAGCCTATTGTCCAAACTCTTCCTGTGGAAGGCATCTTTATTATCTGAACTGAAAATCGCCAAATGGAGGAGGCCACGGGAATGAACCTTTTACCATTTTCTCAACTTTGTATTTGACCTAGCATAGTGATTTTCTAAAGAAAATGTCATAGATACATTTTATATTGGGCTTTAAAATTTTCACTCAATTACTAGACTTACAGACAAAAAAAGATTTTTTTTTAAAGATTGCAATGTAAGTTTCTCCCTGCTGGTTTTGATTTATTTTGTTGGTTTCTGTTTGCATTTGGTTTGGCTGGTTTTGTTCTTGTTATTCTGCCCTCCCTCCCCAGATTTCTTTTGTAACATTGAGAATATGTTTAGAATGTTGATGGCAAGATAGAGAAACAAACTCAGCCGGCACCCAGCACAAGGAAGTGTGCCTTTAAACCAGGATACAAATGTTCTATACAGTTTATATCGCATGGTTAGCATTTCTTGAAATCTGAGATTAAAAAAAAAATAATGTGGCTTTGTAAAAACAGGAGAAAATTACTTTTTCCTGGTGAGGCAAAGCTCACGGTTTCAAAAACCACTAGGGTGCACTTTATTGCTTCAGGAGAGGGCTTTCTGAGAAAGTCCTTCACGCCTTGGAAGGCTTAGACTCCCTATGTCGTGAGTCGTTAGCTTTGGAGTTGGCTGGATTGTATCCACTTTTTTCCACCTCTCTTGCTTCTCTTACTCCCTTCAGAAAATGATTTAAAGCACAAGTGTCTATGAAAGGAAGAAGCCAGATTTCCCAGTCAAGCATGAAGCTGTAGAACAAGACAGTAGGGCTGATTGGTCATGTAATGTGCTTCCCATGTAAGCGAGTGCATAAAGGGCCATGGATTTAGACATGAGGGGCACAGAGAAGAAGCCTGTTCGCTGTTAGTAATGTAAATCTTCCATTCTAAGTCCCAGGGATACCAAACTGAGAAATGGTATAAAAGAACACGGGAAATGTGATATAGCTGGGAGGTGGTGAACTTTATTATATTACCTTAGACAGAAAAAGGTCATGATTTCCTTCCGTTTTGTGGTCATCAGCCTGATATCGACAGGTTATAAAGACAATGGGTCTTTTGGAATTAGTGGAATGAGCCTGGGAAGAGAAGCTTGGATACAGCTGGACTCTATTAAGTATTTTCTGGAATGACTACCCACTTAAAACACCTTCCTAAAGGACTGGGTAAATACATCTGGTGGGGTTGGAATTTCAGTGTGATCTGTGAAAGTCAGAAGGCTGGTTTTCTCATCAGAGATGCTCACTCTTATGAGGAAGGCACAGAGGGTCATCCACACATCTTCTGAAATTACACTTGGCTCCTCTGAGTCACTCATCGATTTAATTAACAGCCATTTATTAGCAGACACATTTTGCCAGGAACTATGGTAGGGGGCAGGAATGTGCCATACCTTTGTTCCCGTTTCAGAAGGTATGTGTCCTACTTTGTACGTCATATAGATGTCGTCTTTTCAGAGATTAATCCTTAAACGCTGCTTTAAAAGGCAGTGTGATTCAGAGGTGACAAAGGGCAAACTGAAAGGGCCACATCAGCTGCAAAGACCGTCCCAGAAACAACAGTGACAATAGAAAGGCCAGGACGTAATGACTTCCTGTGAGGCAGACCTGTTTTCTTTACTCTTAACTCTGAGGCTTACACCCCACCCATTGCCAGTGTAGCCAAATTCCAACGTTAATACATAGTAAGACTGTCTTAACTGAAATAAGACTTTGTCAGTAAAATATCTATATAGCTAGTTAGAGAAAATTGCAAGACTTTTAGTGCTTGACATTATAAGTAGAAACAAGAAAAATATTAAAATATTTATTATCAACGTATTTCTAATGAGGAGCTGATTTTTGCTTGTTCTATGAGAAATTCAATTTTGAATATGAGTGATATGATCAGGCTAACATTTATGAACAATGATTACTTTAAGAGAATTTGCTTCTGTGCTCTGTATAGACACAGTAGAGATAACAAGCATTTTTTTCTATCATTCTTGCGTGAACGTTTCTTCTTTTTAGTTAAAATTTAAGAAATTAATCTTTGTCATAAATAAAGCTCCCTAGACAATAATGATGGCTTGTTATTCTAAGATCAATTATTGAGCTCTAGAAATAACTAATGCCTGCCTTGGAGAATTGTGGCTGAAAGTCATAGAGATGGTCATCCATTTCATTATTTCATTTCAATTTTTAAAAGAAAATACACATGACTCACATCCCAAAGCAGAGGTCTTTCTTCACACACAAATGAAAATATAATAATGTGGGGGGAATGTTGCTTATTTTTCTTCCTTGTCTGAACACCATCATCTGTGAGACCAGGATTACACACCACTTGAGGTGGTTTGTCTGTCTGTTCTCCAGCACAGGAACTAACCTAACTTTTCCAATTTCTAAGCATGATTCTGAAATTGCAAGGTCAAAGCAGCCAAGCCGAGCCCTGCAGTTCATTTATTAGGTGGGGGCATCTTCAGTGTCCTAGGCATTGCTTACTGGAGTCCCAGGCTCACAGGATGATGAGGTCAGAGCTCATTCTGGGTCCATGGGGCTCCTGGAGCGCACAAAGGGCTGGGGGATCCTCACTGCCTGGTTCACTTCTGCTCAGCATCAGGCTCTGGGCTTTTCAGGGGCAGTTAGGAAAGCCGTTCTGAGGCACACAAAGGAATAGTGGAGCAAAGTGAGATAAGCATTTGAAAGCATGTGGACACATTCAGTCTTTAATTGTCAGACTTAATACTAGATAAGAATGAGTTCAGAAGGAAAACCCACGAATATCACAAAAGCCTAACTGGTAACTAATACCTTGAATCACTTTTCAGTAATCTCCTAATGAGATTGACAGAGGACATTCCTTTCTTGCTGTTTCTTCCTCCTGCTTCAGACCTTTAGCAAAGTATAGCCTCCTGCCATGAGCCTGGGACCATAAATGAGATTCACTAATCTAAATCCGAATCTTCTCAGTTATTGTAAAGAACTGTAGTCGGTGGGCGCTAAAAACTCAGCACTATTATCTCCCCTAGCCATGGTTTCATTTTCCCCTGATTTTAGCTGCTTGCGTCCACCACTGTCTAAGAAATGTTAAATGGGAGATTTCAGGTAGGAGCCGTAACCCGTCCCTGAGTGTAAAGAACTAGAAATTCAGATGAGAACTCCCACAATACCATTTTTCACCATTCAGTTACATCTTTGTCAAAACTATCTGTGTTTGAGAGAAATCTAGCATGTTAAATTCTAGGACAGGCCCACCTAGTGGCCAGGATACAGTACTCTGGAGGCAGACAGCTCATCCCCGAACACTGAGTGGCCATGCCACATGGGCCATTGTGTACCCGACATCACTTCAGCACACCTGAGCCTTCCTTGTGCTTCTTTTGTGAGCTGAAGAGAAAAACTCACTGTGCCCTTGCCTGGGATGAAGATTTGATGAGGTCCCACACATGTGAAAAGCATGTCACTCCACGTAGCTAAGCAGGTAGCTCATTCAGTTAAAATGCGCTGCTAACTGAGCATGTTAAACACGTTGTGACAGAAAATCAACAGCTGCTGAAGGATTGATGATTAGGGGAAAGACTGTGGGGCTTGGAGGAGCTGGAGGTGAGAACCAAGCAATGACACAGGTATCTTGAATCCTCTTTGACGGACCAAGTATTAAGTTAGTCAACTAACGAAACTGTTTCTCTCCCTCTCTGTCCTTATCCACCCCCCCAAGGCATTGCCTTCTGAATTGCGAAGATGTAAAAACTGAAGTCTTGATTGTTTGTTATTGATCGTTAGCATTAATAAATAGTAAGCGGAACATATGCCATTCATGCTGAAAGTGGAAGACAGGAATGTACAGGTGCTAGCTATAAGAAACCACCTTCCCCGATTCTTTAAAAGATTCTTTAGCTTAATCCAGAAGACCAAGGCTAGACTGGAGTGTCTGTACAGTTGCTTTTTGCTGATAGTTCTTTCAAGACAAAATGCCTTGGAGAGTGGTTAGCCCCTAAGGGTAAATGAATTAAAAAAAAAATTCCTTGCATTAGGAACTGAAGTGTTTTTCTCTTACTTGAACTCACAAAAGAGAGGGGGGGGAGTGAATTTTCTTCAAACTAATCCTTTTCTAGGGATATGGGATAGACATTAAGTACTTTAAGCCATTCATCAGACAGGTGCATTGTGGGTAAATGGAGCTAGTATGAACTTTCTGTCGCCAACCTTGAAGGTGTATGTAACTTAACAAGAAGGTTCCATGACGCCCTGGTTGTACAAGCCTGCAGATAAAACAGCTTTCAGGGTAAACCATAGTCAGCCTTTAATTTCTTACTTGTAAGGATTTTTTTTCAGTTAGAATAAATCTCTGACTTTTGAATATACGCTTTATAGGTTTAGCTTATCAGTCATCTGTCTGGTGTTTCTGAACTATGAAAGCACATCGTCTGCTCTATCAGTTCAGCTGCATGCCATCTTACAAACGGGACTTATGATGATATGCTCCTCAGACCTGTGTTTAAAGGCATCGGTCTTCTGATTGTGGTGAAACAGATTTCTTCACAGAATAAGTACAGAAACCAAGCAGATGAGGGCAGTTTGTTTTGACTGTGTGTGTGGTTTCGTCTGTGTTCTAAAGCATGGGGGCATGCTCCAAGTGCAGAGGACCCGTTCTGGATCAGGCTCCGTGGATGGGAGCTCCTGGTGGACAGGAAGGGTGGGACCTAAGCTTGGCCCGTGGCTCTCACGTCGAAGAGGGGGATCTTGTATAAATAATAGAGTGCACAGAATGCAGCAACTGAGTTTGGCACAGAATGCAGCAACTTCGTGGTAGCACAGAGACAGGGCACCAAATTCCTCCCAGAATTGCCAGGAGAGTGCCTCAAAGTTAACAGGAATGGAGAGAAACTGAATATATAATAAAAGCGCTATAATCCATCCTCATACATACCACATATACACTCACATGTGCACACATATGCTTATTACATACATGCATGCCACATAGAGTTTTTGGTAATAAATTCTGAACTGACCTACTGTTTTTCAAGGTATCCAAGATATAATCTTTGATAACTCTGATTGCCTAAACATTCCCAGGTCCATTCCTGACATGAACTTTATAGCTCTGGGATGTTTAATGAAGGATGTATGCCTTGCAGATCATCATCTGAAGTCACAGGGAAGGATACCTATAGCAGTAGAATTGCTGGACAAAAGAAACTTAAATCCTTTATTTAAAAAAAAGTTTTCATGTAAAATTGGAATAAAATGAAGTAGAACTGATTAGAATAAAAAAACCCGAAGCACTTAAGAAGAAACTTAATTGTTGCTGAGAATATTATAATCTGATGGCTTTAAAAGAACTTAATTAAATTTCGAAGTAAAATAACTACAGCTTAATGATTGCCTTTGTTGGAGGGAAAGATAATGTTCCATGGAGCTTATCATTTTCCTCGCCCTACAGTTGAGTAATAAATTGTCCATTATTTTTCTATTTTGATTACTGTACCACGATATGTTATTTATCAAGGGATTGTTTGTGAAGCGTAACTTCTGGAGTTGGGGCTGTGTGTGCCCATGGTGATGAAGCTGTCATGAACGCCCTGTGACTATTTTATCAGAAGACTGAAGGAGTCTACTGAAACCTGGGAAATTCAAAGTTTATTCCCCTTTTACAGCAGAAAGTACTTATTTGGAAAGAACTGAATTAGGACATATCAGAAATGCTGAAAGTGCCAAATTATAAAATGGAAGAATGGTGTGAGCAATTACCTGTTAATGACGAGGAGGGAGAATTAGCCGCAAGCCGACTTGCAGTGTTTCCACATCATGGGACACTTGGCCTGAATGCCAATGCAAGGGGTGATGTCTCAAACAAACGTGAAACTCATTTCCTTATGGTTTTCCCCCAGCCTCATCATGTGTTCAACATGCTGAAGAAGTATGTCCGTGCGGAGCAGAAAGACAGACAGCACACCCTTAAGCATTTCGAACACGTGCGCATGGTGGACCCCAAGAAGGCTGCGCAGATCCGGTCCCAGGTAAGCTGTGAGGGTGGAGCCTCCCGCGACTCGCACAGTCCAGAGGTGCGGTTTTCTTCAGTTGATGGAAAGATGTTTACCTGTCTCCAGAGCACCTGTGGTAGGGGCGGCAAGAGTTCGTGTCTGAACCTCCAGAAGTTAATCTTCACCGGGCTTAGTGGCATACAGTTATGTGAAGGCAGAAGGACTGGCAGTTCAAGGCCCGCTGGGCTTCTTGGGAAGATGCTGGGAAGCGAAGAGATGACTCAGCAGTTAAGAGTGCTTGCTTTTCTTCCTGAGAACCTGAATTTAGTGCCTGGCCCCTTGTCTTACCATCACCTGTAACTCCAGGTCCAGGGATCTGACACCATCATCTGGCCTTCCACTGGTCCCTGCACATATAGCTGAGTGCACACAAACACACATGCATATATACATAAGTAAAAAGAAAGCAAATTCTTTTTAAAGGGAAGTGTGTTTTAGTAATGTGTGTCTTGACATTTTCTAAGTTTCCCAAATAACGTGGAATTTAAAAATCTGAAGTGTCAAATTTTAAAAGTTAACTGCCAGACCTGGAAAGCGGCTCAGTTGATAGAGTGCTTGCTGCCAAGTACTGGGACCAGAGTTTGGATGCCCCTGGTATGGCTGCTCACCAGTAACGCAAGCACTCAGAAAGCTTAGATGCAGGATCCTTGGAACAAGCTGGTTAGCCAGGATGGTCATCTTAGGGAACGTTGGGTTCAACTGAGAGACCCTGCTTCAGTGAAAAGGTACACAGCTGTACAGGAAGGTTCTTAATGTCACCCTCAGCCCTCCGTACACACACATGCACGCCCACATAAACGTGTTCAGCTAAACACATGCAAATATTCATAAATGTACATATATGTACAAAAATAGATAAAATATGGAATAAAGCCATCAACATGGAGTAAAGGATCACTCATTAGACTGAAAACGCTGTAATCACCTGACCTAAATGCTGCCAGATGGTGATAAACTCTGCTGTAACTGCAGTGTTTAGGTTTAATAGTGTCTCATGAGGCTTTGTAATGCTTTCTGCTTTCTCATTCCCAGAGGTTAAAAACTGGGTTCTACCTCCAGAAACCTAAGATTTTAAATTTTCTTGGCTGGAATTAAAATTAAAAACATTCACATTCTGTACAAAATACCTAATGAAAATTGAAATAGTCCTGTTATGTATTAGAAAATTTGCAAAGACATTTATGTAGGAAAATAGGGTATTTGGAAAGCATCGTTATTAGGAATCTGATGACAGACGTGGTCTTTGAAATAGACCGTTGCAAGCATGCAGGCTACCGCTAAGTTTAAAGATAAATTAGAAAATAAAAAGAGACAAAGAACAAAAAGAGTGACCCTTCCACTCTGTGTGCCCCCATGCTGGTCTGTTGGAGTGGGGGGAGGGTATTTTATTTGTCACTGTTTTCTTAGCAAAGATTCTTCTCTTAGAGTTGTCATTTTCTAACAGGTTATGACACACCTCCGTGTGATCTACGAGCGCATGAACCAGTCCCTGTCCCTGCTCTACAATGTCCCTGCAGTGGCTGAGGAGATTCAGGATGAAGTTGGTAAGTGAACTGTCCTTCTTCTGCATCGTCACCCATGCCCATGTGCCGACAGGTTGTATATTTTGTGGGCTAGTGTTGGGGGGCGTTGCACATGGGGACCAGCGGATGGCATCAGGTGTTCTGCTCTATCACACTCAGCTTCATTCCCTGGAGATGGTCACTTACTGGACCAAGAGCTTGAATGGTGACCAGCCAGGCCCAGAGATTATCCTGCCTCTGCCTCTGCTAGGATTACAGGCACACGTGCTTTTTATATGAATTTTGAAGATTTGGGCTTGAGTCCTCTTGCCCCAGATTCAATATCATGGTGAAGCTCACCTTTGCTGTTGCTTCAGACCTTAACTTTCAAGGCCTGGGTGTAGTGAAAGGGGAGCAGGCCTGCTTTTCATCTGGCCCAGCTTCCGCACAGCTAGCTTATACCCCGAAATAACAACACACAAATTGTATTCATTTAAGCACTGCCTGGCCCATTATATCTAGCCTCAAGTCACATGTCAACCAAATATTTTCGAGTTTATCCCATCTTGTAAGTAGACCCTTACTTCACTTACTTTTTAATTACGAAAGGTAGAGCATTTTAGTCTACTACTTGTAGTGAGAGCATACGTTATCCATTTTTTGCAACCTGTTAGATTTCTTATTTATTTGTTTATTGATTTTTTTATAGAGCTCTACTTTTTTCCCTGCCCCCCACCTCTCCCCTTCCACCCTCTCCCATGGTCCCCAAGCTCCCAATTTACTCAGGAGATCTTGCTTTTTCTACTTCCCATGTAGATTAGATCCATGTATGCTCTTAGGGTCCTCATTGTTGTCTAGGTTCTCTGGGATTGTGATTTGGGGGCTGGTTTTCTTTGCTTTATGTTTAAAAACCACTTATGAGTGAGTACATGTGATAATTG